>JASDQU010011907.1:82945-96137 GCA_032191745.1 Picea mariana
TAAATACACAAATAAATATGAGTGAGAACCATACTACCCTCCTCCTATGGGCACACCATATGCACCCAATCACAAATTATTTACACCTCCTCCTCCAATAGTTGGGGGGAACAACCCCGCGCAACCTATGAACCCATTACCCCAACTAGTTATGCATATTTCTAGAAATACGCATAGGTGTTCATGCAACCCAAGTTAATTTGGATAACCCTCAAAATCATACAATCCATATGGACCTTCACAATAGAGTAAACCATATTACCCTTTCCTTGGCCCCCCACAACCCAATACTATTCCACTAGAAGGGAAACAATGGGCCAATGTCAACAAAAAAATAAATCCAATGCAAACTAGGGATAGGGAGGAAAACCCGATCAAAAGAATCCCCCAATAAGACGCAAGCTTAATGTGGGTAATTAAAAACAAAATGTTGGCAACAGCAATGGCCAACAACTATAGGGGAAGAACAACAAACTCACAACCAATTTCCCCTACACATTGTGTAGTGAGTATGGACATTATATTCATGACTACCCCCAAATTATCGACTTCAAAATGATGAAGGAATATATGAACACCCAAGGACCCCCTACCCCATAGGGTGCCCTGCACGTTTAGAAAAACCTTTGTAAACCACCACCACTAGTAGTTTAACATAACCCATTCCCTCATCAAGGAGTGGGTGATATGTAGAAAGAATCTGGGACCCCATTCCCTCATCAATATGGCATGCCTCCCAACTATACTCTGACCATGTCATATGCACCCCAATTACCAATAGGTTCCCCTTTGATGATCCTGCATCCCAATAATGACCCTACCCCATGTGTATCGAGAGCAACTATGTGGTGCATTGATCACAACCTGCATGTCAGGGAAACACAAAGTTATAGAATGGTCAATGACTCGACTCAATATTCGACATCCATGTCCATCCTCAAGGTATTGTAAACTTGTTCTTAACAATGGAATACTTTATATCCACATTGGGGGCAGTCGACCCTTCCAACTGCATCTCATTACTTTTGATCTAGACAAGTTAGAACCTAGACTCCCTGTCATGGTTTCTTTCTAAATCCTAGTCACAATTTGAAATATCATTATTTATAGATGCATCATCGATGAAGGTGCATCCACATGCATGATGTACAAGAGAATATGGTAGAAGCTTGGATCCCCTAAGATTAATCCTTTTTCTATTACCCTGTAGGCCTACGATGGTCATCCATCCCAATAGAGTTATTAGGAAAAATGGTCTTTGTTGAACTCAAGATCATTGATTCCCCATTGGAATGCAACATATTACTCGGACGTAGTTACTTGCACTCAATTATGGAAGTGGCCTCCTCTGTTTTTCGTACCATGATATTCCCCCCACAATAGATTTTTTTTATGGTCAACCATTTAACACATTATGATCCCCACCACACCATGAATTTGGATGATATCCTTCCCATCATTGGGGCACACCTACAAAACTCACAACTCATGGAATGGATTAAGGAATTTTTTCAAGAGCCCTCATTCCTTAGCACATACTAGGGTGACTCTCTATGCGTACCACCCTCAATCTATGCTTAGCTGTAAAAAATCACTTATTTCATGACAAAACATAAACCTTAGTCTAATAATGTGGTATGCACACCTCATTATACACTAGATACACCCACACCAAAGTCTTCTCCCGAGACTCCCCTAGTAAATGACTAACCTGTAGTTTGGGAAACTCTTTAACAACCCCTAACACAAAAACCATTCTTCTACCCATGACCAGAAGTTATGACATACTAGGTAGGAACTACCCTCACCCTTCCCAATATGGTGATAACTATCCCTATTTGATATCTTGACCCATCATCTATGGTACCAGTACCATCACTTCTGCCTCAAATAATTGCACTACCCATGCACACCCTGGTTCAACTACCATTGCCTCAACTTGGTCACATAGCTACGGGAAATAATACCAACATTGAGGGAAAGAAGAATAAATTTGGGGGATATACCAAGTCACCCCACAAACATGTGCCCCATCCTTATGGAGTTACAAAACCTTATCCATATCCCTTAAGAAGCACCATTGTTACCCACCTTGGTAGAAACGTCCATAAACCCTACCCATGAGTCTACCACCCTACATATTAAAACATTTTGTACCAACTTTGTGTACACCATATGTTCACAATATGGCCATTATACTCATTATTGTCTTGCTCTATCTCATTTTTGAAAAATACTAGTAGCAGTCTCCCAAATTACCCTACCAGAGCCTATTCAAGCACTGGAACACGTAGCAAATCGAAATATACATGCACATATATCCTTTTATCTCCCATGAAAAATGTATGATCCCCCTAAAAAAGGGGATTGGATGGACTTATGTACTATCCTACGGAAAAAAAAATTGAAATTTCCAAAAAGGTAGGGGGACCCCTTACCTAGATTTCTCAAAACTAGAAAATGATAAATGATGTTTGAATAGGGGAGGTTATAATCTCATGGACTACACCGCTATGTATGTGTTCTATCACCTCATGTACAAATGAAGTGGCATGGTGGGCCCCACTACCATTTATACTTCTCAAGTCCAAACATTCTTGATCCCATGTTCTTGATCCCATACAAGAGCTCAGGAGCTCCATTGCTCCATTTTTTGAATCGTTAATGCCACTAGGATCGCCATGTTCCATTATACACAACAATATTATCCTTTAATTTTTTTACACACCTTCCTCATAATCCCTATCTCATCACCTCATCACCTAAGTTACATGAATTTCTAATAACTAGAAATTTTCAAGTTCCCACCTCAAGTTCTTTATGTCATGTATTTTCACTTTAGGTATTTGGTCTTGGTGTGTAGGTACTTGTCAACATGCTCGAAATACTTTCAGTCAAGGTCATCCTAAGACCCCTTTAGTTATATGTTTCAAAAGGGGTCTTAGTTATATGTTTCAGAATTGGCATGTAGTAACTCGCTTTGCAAATAATTTCATTTACTAGTATCATCCATCGACATCTTCCTTTAGGTTAGTAGTTCCTGGTATCACAACAACTTCACCCCATCCCACTTGCATTTGGTTTTTGTTTTTGAGTAGTATTTTCACCCACATGGATTGTCTCACACTTTCTTTCCCGGGAAAATTGAAAGCCATGTTATTTTATCCCATAGGCAGAAGAATCCAAGTAGTTTGCACTTCCGAGAGTGAACCCCATACTTCTTCTCATCATATTGCTAAATTATCCACCATTGGACTCCCAAATTTTCACAAGTTTGTGATTGGTTATATTGAATGCACCTTTGTATTTTCATTGAACCCTCATCTCATCCAAGATCAGTAAAATTATCCACCATTGGACTCCCAAATTTTCACAAGTTTGTAATTGGTTATATTGAATGCACCTCTGTATTTTCATTGGACCCTCATCTCCTTCTCCTCCAAGATCAGTAGAATTATCCACCATTGAACTCCCAAATTTTCACAAGTTTGTGATTGGTTATATTGAATGCACCTCTGTATTTTCATTGGACCCTCATCTCCTCCAAGATCAGTAGACCATCTGCAGTCTAGTCTACCATTCACCCACCTACTCAGAGACCAGCCCATGCAACCTCCACGCTTAAGTTATCACAAACATCATGCCTCATTAGGCTGAGCCATTTAATCACTCGGGCACCCATATTTTTTTTGCACATTAAAACCAATTATTATTTATTTATCTGAAAATTGTAAAATGTATCTTTCGACTTATGCACAAGAAATTAGACTTATTCCATCACATCCAATGGTGTCGTCTTTTACTGGGAGGAATCCATAGTTGCGCTTGGTTGGAGCATTCATAGTGAACAACCCTCTCTGCAAACACCCATGTTATTGACTAAACCTGAAAGTATCTCAGTATCCTTTATTATGATCCCTGAGTTTTCTCTCATAACTACACACCCTTTGTAGCCTCCTCACCCTCAATAACAACTTAATATCATTCACAGTTTATAAATTCACCCTACTTCTTCACAATTGATAAAGAAACTGTGATTGATGCCACTATGAAGGGGAATGTAGCGCGGCTTATCAATCATTCCTGCGCGGCTAATTGTTTTTCGAGTATATTGGCATTCAACGGTGTTGACAGTCGAATTGCAGTCTTTGCGAAGAAAGACATTGAAGCTGGCGAAGAGATAACATATCATTATCATTTAGAAATTTGAAACATTATCATTTAGATCTATATAATAATGGAAGTGTTAATCAATTTCTATATTTGGTTTGAAATTGCCTTGATCTTTGTTACATTGTATTTAGGGCAAACTTGTATACTAATCTTGGTTATTTTATATGTTTGTTTTTATTAATTTTTATTTTTTTTTAATTTGTTTTTATTGTGTTCTATATTTTTGATGTGAATTATATGTATAAATTTACATAGATTTATGAGGTTTTGACTTATAGTTATTATTGTTTTTTTTCTTAGAGGGTGACAATAAGTTGAAAGAAGCAGAAAAATGTTTTTTTTTTCATAGAGAGTGACAATAAGTTGAAAGAAGAAAAATGAATGAATTGAGGAATATTTCTTAAAAGGTCAGGAAAGACATTTATAGTAAGTAATTCTGTAATTTAAAGTACATACTCTTGTAAGTATATTATGTATGCATACTGTTTTTTTATTGTGATTTGAGCACCTAAAAATATGATTTTCATTTTATATTAGAATTTACTATTTTTTACTATTTTTTCTTACAATAAAAATAAACCATTATCAGACCATTATATGTTTTATATACACTATAAAAATAAATCTAACATGTTTATACAATAAGAGGTGAAATTCAACTCATAACACATGATTACACTAAATTTCAAAGAAACTTTAACATTCTCAAAACTTTAGTTTAACCGAACTCATCCAAACCATGGTTATTTTTTCTTTATCCTTAAAAGTTCATCACATCCATATAGAGTTCCTACTCATTATTATACACTAACAATATAACTACTTAAAATCTAAGACTTTACTATTTGAAATGTTTTCTGGAATAGTCCCAATCATTTTAAATAACCTATGATTAATGGTGAGTGTGTTAATCCAAAACTATCTTGATAGAAATTTGATATTATATTTCCTATTTTAGAATTATTTTCACTCAAAAATCACTTATACACATTTACCTTATCCCTTCATTATTCATATACCTTCTCATATTGTTATTGTGATTTTAATGTTTCCCCCTTATCTTAGTTTCACGTCCATTTTATCCACTTCCCCCCTTTTCTCCATTTCCTCCATATCCCATGTTGCAATCTTCAACGTCACATAGCAATACATGTGATCACTTGAAAATTCATTAGTTCAATACACCAAAGTGCATACTCACTGAATCAAAATACCACACTCAACAAGGAAGAGAACTATGGAAAGTGGGTTTTTAATGGATCCACGTGACCCAACAATGTGGTTTTTTGCAGGTTTTTTTGCATGCTTGCGTATTTGTTCCTATCAAAATTCTTGCATGCCCAATCAAAATAGAAATTTCAACCACCCTCAACGGATTTACTGAAAAACTCCAATCATGAAAATATTCTCGCGAAGGTACGAATGAGCCTCTGAGCATTTAGGTTTGGTACCAAAAGTGGTTCCATGTCCACTAAGACATCGGGAACCACATGCAAGTGGTATTCATTTTCCACTTGGAACCAGTTGTTTGAGAGCTTGAAGAAAGAATATATGAAGTGACCATTGTTGTCCATATAAAGAATAGAAGAAGAGGTATTGTTATCCTATTTTTATGAGCATTAGAGAACCATTTCTCAAATCATCATACTCACACCCATAACAACAAAGATAAGTGCATTGGACCTATTCGCTTTGAAGATATCCATGCACCTTATTGTACACTCATAGAGAGAGAGAGAGAGAGAGAGAGAGAGAGAGAGATCTATTTGGGAAAAGAAAGGACCCTACCAAGGAGGAGAAGGAGAGTCCCTTATGCTCACGCAATCCTCTAAGGTGTTACAAATATCAACTTTATCAATTGGTAACCATATCTCGTCTTGTTTTATTTTATTCTTACATATTCTATCTTTAGTGTTGATGTTTTGTAGCTTCAGGAGGTATTCCCACAAGTAGCCCTAGGTATGAGGCATGTGGAAATCCTCGTTGGCACCTCATTGCACTTTTTTTTGGGTGAGAACGCCCTTAAAATGAAGTTGGTGTTTCATGGGATTGATGATGGGTTTTCTGGGCTTGTCTTGGGGCTTCACCCACATTAGTAATTAGATTATTCTTATTTAATGTTTATAAGAGTTAAGGGATTTTTCACTCACCCTTAAGGATTGTATAAAAAGAGATCAAGGTGAGAGGTGAAACATAATGTCATTGTGACATTGATCTTGGAGAGGAGAGTCTTGGTGATTTTAGTCCAACCAATCGGTGACCTCAGTCCAACAATGGAGGAGGATGAAATACCTTACTTTTGTTATCTTATTATTGTTCTCGGTAGGTTATGATGAGGATAGGGCTCGACCTAGCAAAAGAAAGAAGTAGAAAAATGTTGGAGGGTTGATAGGCACCAAGGAAAGGTTTGGAAAAAAAATGAGAGATATTTTCGCTAACCCTAGGAGGCTTGACCTTCTAAGAGGAGGAAGTTGTAGGTCCCTCGATGGCTTGGCCTAGTAAGGAAAGGTTGTAGTAGGTTATTAGAAAATTCTAAGAAGCTAGAACAAGTCCAAGAGGGTTTGACCTGCATCAAGAAGATAACCCAGAATTGAGGACAATTCAGTGTAAAATCAGTTGTAGAAGGTTGCTATAACAGAGGAAAAGGGGGACTATTACAACACTAACAGTTAGCAAACTTAAGGGAAGTTTGAGGGTTGATCTAGAGGACTAGGACAATAAGGTTGGTGGACTAAGAAAACAAATAGGAGCAGTTTTTAGAGCTNATTTTATGTAATAATTAGGCCATTGTCCCTCGTACGGAAGTCCATTGTTCTACATTTAAGAATTTTTTTTTTGAGCATTAAATTCATGTGTACATATGCATGATCCAATTACTAGTTTATTTTCAATTGTGCTAAGTTGTTAGGAAATTTTAGTATGTTCTTGGTATCTAATTTTTGTGAATGGTTTATTAAATTTTTCTATCATTTTATGATTCAAATTCAGGCCATTGCAATTAATTAATGATTTCCCAAGAGTTGCCCACTTCATGTGTGGATTGCGGTGGATTACAGGACTTTTCAAGGCTTTGCATATTTATTTATGTACTAATGCTTGAGGACGATGGAAAGAGATAGGATGGGGAGGTGATTTAACCTGTATGCTTCTATGGTATTTTCTGATCTAATTCAATTATAACTTTGTAGGTTATAATTACCATTTTCAAAATTTAGTTTTTTAAGACAATGAAAAAGATATTTTTATGAAATAATAGAGAATATGTATAAATATATCTTTATTTAATGTAAGTATTTATATTTTTTTTTACCAATATATTTTAATTTAATGTAAGTATTTTACCAATACATTTTTATTTAAGGTAAGTATTTATATCTTTCCTTTACCAATGTTAAAATATGGTTAACTAATCAAAATCAAAATCAATTTAGTTTAAAGGATATTTACAATATATAAATATATTGTGATGAGTCAAAATCAAAACTAGTTTAGTTTGAAGGATATTTACAATATATAGATTGTGATGAAAGTTAAAGAAGACATTAGAATTTATGTTTTTTTGGTATTGTGTGAATGGCCTATTAGTCTATTAGTGTACATAACCATTTAGAAAGGAAATGTATTCTCAAAATTCATATTCATTAATTGATATTTAACTTTTGTCTGAAATGTGTGTTAATAAGATTTCTTTTAAAATAATAAAAAATATTTTCATTGAATTAAAACCTCTAAAATAAATTTAAATTATTTTTATTAAATCAAATTTTTTTGAATTGAAAAAAGTATATTAAAATTTTGAAACATTATTATGTAGATCTATATAATAATAGAAGTGTTTGTCAATTTTTATATTTGGTTTCAAATTTCTTTGATCTTTGTTACATTGTTTTTAGAGTATTTGTATACTAATCTCTGTTATTTTATATATATTTTTAATTAATTTTTATATTTTTTATAACTAATTTTTATTGTGTTTTTAGTTTTTGATGTGATTCATATGTATAAATTTATATAGTTCTATGGAGTTTGATTTTTTATTGTTTTCTTCTTTAGAGGGTGACAACAATTTGAAAGAAGTGAAAAAATGGATGAATTGAGTATTTCTTAAACAATTAGAAAAGAGATTTATAGTAGGTAATTCTATAATTTTAACTGCATACTTTTGGTATTTTTTTTATTTTGCTTTGAGCATCTAAAAATATAATTTTCATTTTATATTAGAATTTACTATTTTTTCTTACAATAAAAAGGATGGATTATGAAGTCATTATGATGATGATGATGATGATTAACATTCATTAAGATCGAATTGGTCTATCCGACCTTAAGAGGGTAAGTGATTACTTGTGATTCCTTAAAATTTTGTTTATGTGCTAGAAAAGCATTAAGAGAAGCTTTCCATGATCACCATACTTTTGTTGAGTTAAGATGTTAGGAAGGTTGGTAGTGTGATAAATATTTTGAAAATGAGATCTAATATGGGTATAGGCTAGACAATCTAAGAGAAAGTGTTTTTCATCTTCAACCTTCTTAGTGTCACAAAGGTGACACACACTTTCATCCCATGGCATTTTAGGAATTGACCAATGCCCAGTTTCACTATGGCATTTTTTTATAATACACTTGGCAAAACAAATAGATAATTTTGATCTTCTAGATTAGGGTTGATTACATCTTTATAATACCTTAATTTTATTTTTTCCTCTAACTATTTATCACACCACATTTTTTAATTAAATTTTGATTTGACCATTTTTTTAATAGTATCTTTATTTTGCAAAATGGTTTCTTTCATGATTCCCCAATAGTTTAGCCAAGACTGAGCATCTTTATGCCATCCTCGCTTGAGTCGATGGTGGTTATGACTTGATTTTGAAGCAATTTTAGCTATCCTCTTGTCTTCCATGTTGTTTAACTTGTTCTTATACATTAGGTATCTAGTCATATCCATTCTCTCAATGGGGGAGAGGCTTGTTTCTAAGAGGAGGATGGGATAGGGCATATTTCCTTTAATTTTGAGATTATAGGTTATAAAATTCTTTTGTATTTGCTCTATCATTCTCCAGGATTCACGAGAGATACTACAGCCCCAGACTTCACATCCATAAAGAATAACAGGTGTAACAAGAGTCTCAAAGAGGAGTTTCTTCTTATCCCAACTCCAAAGATCAGCTAATTTACAATTGTTTTCAAGCCCATAATAAGCTTTCCATGCCCCAATAATCCTTTTCTCAATGCTATAATTCCCATTGAGCTTGTGGTGAATATCAATTCCAAGATATTTGTATGAAGTCACTTCCTCCAAGTTGTTGTTGTCATATACAAAAGTATCATAAGAGATCTTATTGGAATTGATATTCACCACAAGGAATATAACATGTTGATACAATATAAAAAGGAATCTTACATGTTGATACATTAAGAGGTGAAATTCAACTAATAACACATGATTATACTAAATTTTAAAAAAACTTTAACATTCTCAAAACATTAGTTTAACCAAACTATATCTTTGATTTCTGATCTAATCCAATTATAACTCTATAGGTTACCATTTCAAAGTTTTATTTTTTAAGACAAAGAAAAAAATATAGTTATGAAATAACCTAGAGACTCTCTCTCTATATATATATATATATATATATTAATGTTAATATTGTGTTTATATTTTTTCTTTACCCATATTAAAATATGATTAACCAATCATAATTAAAATTAATATATATATTTCATATTAAAATATGATTAACCAATCATAATCAAAATATATATATAATGTTAGTATTGTGTTTATGCTTTTTCTTTATCCATATTATGGTTAATTCATAATAAAAATTACTTTACTTTCAAGGATATTTACAATATAATATATTGTGATTGGAAAAGGACATTAGAATCTATTTTTTTCTTTGGTATTTTGTGAATCACCTATTTAACCATTTAGAAAGGAAATATATTCTCAAAATTTATTTTTCAAGGATATTTACAATATAATATATTGTGATGAAGTGGAAAAGGACATTAAAATCTATTTTTTTCTTTGGTATTTTGTGAATTACCTATTTAACCATTTATAAAGGAAATATATTCTCAAAATTTATTTTAATTCATTAACATTCAGTTTTTAGCTGAAATGTGTACTAATCAAATCTTCTTTCAATATAACAAAAAATATTCTCACTGTATTAGAACTTCTAAAATAAATTTAAACTATTTTGATTAAATCAAAATTCTTTAAATTCAAAAAAGTATATTAAAAATTTGAAACATTATCATTTAGATTTATATAATAATAGAAGTTTTAATCAATTTTTATATTTGGTTTGAAATTGCCTTGATCTTTCTTACATTGTATTTAGGGAAAATTTGTATACTAATCTTTGTTATTTTATATATTTCTTTGATTAATTTCTATTTTTTTTTAATTTGTTTTTATTGTGTTATATATTTTTGATGTGATTTATATGTATAAATTTATATAGATTTAGGAGGTTTTGACTTATAGTTATCATTGTTTTTCTTCTTACAGGGTGACAATAAGTTGAAAGAAGCAGAAAAAATGTTTTTTTTTCTTAGAGGGTGACAGTAAGTTGAAAGAAGAAGAAAAATGGATGAATTGAGGAGTACTTCTTAATAGTTCAGAAAAGACATTTATAGTAAGTAATTGTGTAATTTTAATTGCATACTCTTCTAAGTGCATTATGCATACCCACTGTTTTTTAATTGTGCTTTGAGCACTTAAAAATACTATTTTCATTTTATATGAGAATTTATTATTTTTTACTATTTTTTCTTACAATAAAAATGAACCATTACGAGACCATTATATGTTCTATATACAGGATAAAAATAAATCTAACATGTTTATACAATAAGAGGTGAAATTCAACTCATAACACATGATTACACTAAATTTCAAAGAAACTTTAACATTTTCAAAACTTTAGTTTAACCAAACTCATCCAAACAATGGTAATTTTTTATTTATTCTTAAAAGTTAATCACATCCATATAGAGTTCCTACTCATTATTATGCAGTAACAATATAACTACTTCAAATCTAAGACTACATCCCAATCATTTTAAATAACCTATTATTAATGGTGAGTGTGTTAATCCAAAACTATCTTGATAGAAATTTGATATTATATTTCCTATTTTAGAATTATTTTCACTCTAAAAGCACTTATGCACATTTACCTTATCCCATTATTCATATACCTCCTCATATTGTTATTGTGATTTTAATGTGGAAGACTCATTTCCCCCCTATCTTAGCTTCACATCCATTTTCTCCACTTCCCCCCTTTCCTCCATTTTCTCCATTTCCTCCACATTCTCCATATCCCATGTTCCATTCTTCCACTCACATAGCAATACATGCAATCACTTGAAAATTTATTAGTTCAATACACCAAAGTGCATACTCATCGAATCAATATACCACACTTAACAAGGAAGAGAACTATGGAAAGTGGGTTTTTAATGGATCCACATGACCCAAGAATGTGTTTTTTTGCGGGTTTTTTTGCATGTTTGTGTGATTGTTCCTATCAAAAGTCATGCAGACCCAATCAAAATAGAAATTTCAACCACCCTCGATGGATTTATTGAAAAACTCCAATCATGAAAATATTATCGCAAAGGTACAAAAGAGCCTCGAGCCTCTAAGCATTTAGGTTTGGTACCACAAGTGGTTCCATATCCACTCAGACATGGGGAACCACACACAAGTGGTATCCATTTTCCACTTGGAACCGATTGTTTGAGATCTTGAAGAAATCATGTATGAAGTGACCATTCGTGTCCATACAAAGCATATAACAAAAGGCATTGTTATCCTATTTTTATGAGCATTAGAGAACCATTTCTCAAATCATCATACTCACACCCATAGAAACAAAGATAAGTGCATTGGACCTATTCCATTTGAAGAGCTTCTTGCACCTTATTGTACACTTAGAGAGAGAGAGAGAGAGAGATTTATATTTGGGACGCAAAAGGACCCTACCAAGGAGGAGAAGGAGATCCCCTTGTGCTCACCCAATCCTCTAAGGTGTTACAATATCAACTTTATCAATTGGTAACCATATCTTGTCTTGTTTTGTTTTATTCTTACATCTTCTATCTTTATTGTTGATGTTGTGTAGCTTCGAGAGGTATTCCCACAAGTAGCCCTGGGTGTGAGGCATGTGGAAATCCTCGTTGGCACCTCATTTCACTTTTTTTTGGGTGAGAACGCACTTAAAATGAATTTGGCACTTCATGGGATTGATGATGGACTTTGTGGGCTTGTGTTGGGGCTTCACCCACATTAGTAAATAGATTATTCTTATTTAATATTTATATTAAGTTAAGGGATTTTTCACTCACCCTTAAGGATTGTATAAAAAGAGATCAAGGTGAAAGGTGAAACATAAGGTCATTGTGACATTGATCTTGGAGAGGAGAGTCTTGGTGATTTTAGTCCAACCAATCAGTGACCTCAGTCCAGCCATTTAGGAGGTTGAAAGACCTTACTTTTGTTTTCTTATTCTTGTTCTGGATAGGTTCTTATGAGGATAGGGCTCGACCTAGCAAAGGAAAGAAGTAGAAAATTGTTGGAGGGTTGTTAGGTACCAAGGAAAGGTTTAGAAAAAAAGGAGAGAGGTTGTCGTTGACCCTAGGAGGCTTGACCTTCTAAGAGGAGGCAGTTGTAGCTCACTTGGTGGCTTGGCCTCGTAAGGAAATGTTGTAGTAGGTCCTTGAGATAATTATAAGAAGTTAGAAAAGGTTCAAGAGGGTTTGACTAGCATCAAGAAGATAACCCAAAATTAAGGACAATTCAAGGAATGCTTCTCGAGGACTAGGACAATAAGGTTGGTGGACCAAGAAAACAAACTAGGAGAAATTTTTAGAGATAAATGAGGGTTGTAAAAGGTGTGTTACAACAACCCTTTTGGGATAGACTGAAGGGTTGATTTAACTTAACTTTGCGATCATCTATAGGAAACCATGAGGACTGTCATAACAACAATTT
>JASDQU010011907.1:132747-144136 GCA_032191745.1 Picea mariana
CCATTATTAATACCTTCATGATGATTGCGGCCTTCATGAAGCATAAAAGAAATCACAAAAATAATTATCAAATATGGTAAAATAAATTCAATGATTAAAATAAACATTCAAAACATTACATGATCTACGATACATTATGAAATTGAGTACCTTGACGATTTCTATTATATTCCAATGTCCATAGGTGAGGTGTCATTCTTCGTGGTTTTAAACCCGTCTCTTCTTTCCCATTGAAAATATGTTTTTCAGTAGTACGATACCTATGGTTCTTAGGAAGAAGGTGCTTATACTCATCAAACACCATCTTTCCTAAACTTTTTGAATGACGATACTTTATCTTAGGGCCACAAACTGAACATGCAAATTTACCCTTTGTTTGAAGACCTGCAACAAATGGATTAATGTCAATTATACGATGAGATTATTTAAAAAGTAAACATACACCATGATAACATTAAAATGTTGTATAGTATTAAAGAACAATATTAGAATGCTTATACATACCACAAAAATGTGTTAGTCCAGGGGCATCATGAATTGTCCATAAAGGTATTCCACGAAATTTAAATTTCTTCTCCCCGATTGGTTTACATATGTCGTACATTGTGATGCCAGCCCATAACTTTAGTAGCTCGTCGATAAGAGGATCGATATATACATTCATATCTTTAGCATGGTACTTACCTAATTGTTTGAAATTACACATAATTACTAAAGGAATGATATCATGTAATATATATAATTAAATAAATAAACAAAAGATATTATGCAAAAATTGAAACAAATGAGAATGTTAAATTCAAATAATTAATGTGAACAAATACCTGGAAAAATCATTGTCAACATTATGTGCTCCCTCTTTATTGACATCTGAGGAGAAATGTTATTGTTGATAACAAAAATAGGCCACACTGAGTAAATAGACCTAAGCTCTCCAAATGGATTAACACCGTCCACTGCCAATGAAAGCCTAACATTACGAGGTTCATCTTTGAAATCTGCCTATTTTTCCTCAATTTCCCTAAATGCAGAACCATCGGCAGGAATTTGAAGAACACCATCTTCACTTCTGTTACATGCATGGTAATCCATAAATTGTGCTATGCTTTCACACTTGAACAATCACTACAAACGTGGAATTATGGGAATATGTCGAAGAACCTTTCAAGGAACCCTTTTTGTTACTTGATCGGTTCGATATCTACTGATAAGACATTGCGGACATTCAGTTTTCGAATCATGTTGTCCATAATATATAATATGGTAATTAGGACATGCATCTATAGTTTGATAATCCATTCCAATGTCTTTCATAATGGCATGCAAACCTCGATATGTGCGAGGTAAAATATTTGACGATGGTAACAAAAATTCACCTAACAATCTACAACATAACAAACAACTAGTTAATGTGAGAATACTAATAGTAAAAAATGCATTCTTATTTTACACATTAATTAACAGTAAAAACAAATATAAAAAAATCAACATTTATGTATAGTATGAGATGAAACATATTACATACCTTAGTATCTGTGTCATACAAGTGTTCGACAAATTATTTATAACCTTTAAGTTCACCAACAACAATGTAGCGGAGATAAGATTTTCTCTTGATCCTTCATAAAGTCGTTATTTTCCTTTTCTAATAGAGGTTCATCATAAATACTAACATTTTCCCTATCCTCATCTGGTTGCGAAAACAAATCTTGGATCATTTGATTTGTCCCATCATCTTCTTCCATGGGATCATTAACTTGATTTGTCCCATCATCTTCTTCCATGAGATCCTCATTTTCTTGATCATGATGATGTTCCTCAGCTTGTACAACATCATTTCTACTAATACTTGGTGCAATATTCTGTGGAAAGTTAGAGGGAAACTCTAACTTTGTAATTACAAACAATCATGCAAAATTAGTGTATACTATAATAAACATTCAAATAATATATATACATATATATAATTTTATATAAAATTGACAAATAAAAAAATATAATGAATATATAGCTAATTACCATGGGACGATATTCATTTGATCCTCCATCGATGTGACCAAATTTCCTACAATGTTTTGTAGTTGTTGCTATTAAAATTTTTACGGGACGTATGAGGTAACTTTTTTTACAAGGTAAATAACATCTACCATCACCCTTTTCACCCGTTTTACTTTTTTCGCCACCTCTAACAACATTCTGCGACATTTTTCTGCACAAAAATACCCTTTCGGAACCGTCGTTGTTATAGCAAGATTATCACAACATATTTAAATCGTCAAATATTTATAGGCCAATTTTAGGTCACTATCGTCGCAATTGCGACAATAGTGACCTAAAAATATTTTTTTTTCCACCTATTTATTTTAGGTCATTTTCAACGGTAAATTTTGACTAAATTATTATGGTCAATGTTCGTCGCAAGAGCAACGGACAATCTACAGGCGTTGCTCGTGAGACAAACATCGACCATAATAATTTAGTCAAACTGTAGGCATTGAGATTGCGACGAATACGGGGTAGATTTAAAAAAGCTGAACTTTTTCTCTTGCATGTTGTGATGAAAGAGTACTTTCGTTGCAAGTGGTCGTCGCAAATTTTTCAATATGTAGATGGACCAATCCTATTGCTTAGGGGTGATATTGAAGGCTCTTTGGGAACTCTTAAGTCTTTCTGATCCTTCTAGAACACTTGTGGGTGCAAGGAGGAGACAATATTGTGATGAAGGTGAGATTGAGATACCTTAATGTGTGTGAATCTATTTGTGTGCAAGGGTGACACTGAAAAAAATAGGGACATGACTGAAATTGCAAAATGTGGATGTCATGGGGTCCATTACTCTTCCTTTAATTAACCACCAAACATTTTTACAATCCTTGTGAAATTGGAAAACTAGTCCTAGGTAGTAAAATATGTGAACAATTGGGATCCTCAACTTCCTATCCTTAACTTTGTATGTTTTTTTGAGAAAAATGAAACTACCCTCGATTGTACAATGGTGTAGACAATTCATGTTCTTACAAATATTTAGCTCCCTAGTGTTCATTTTTGAAATAATCTATGGCATACATAACTTCTTTGGCCTTACCTAGTTACTTGTTTGATTTTTTGACAAACTTGGATTTTTTTTTTAAAGAGAAGATTTGCACAATTCGGGTTCTTAATTGTCACTTTAATTTACTTCCTATGTTTGTTTTGCAAGGGAGATGAAGAATCCTTATAAACCGTATTATATTTCACCAAGATCACTTAAGGGTCTGCGAGGTGTAGACCATACTATGGGATAGACAAAATAACTCCTAATACTAAAAAGTAAAAATGATTGGTTGAACAAATATATCTAAGAGTTCATATGCTTCAACTAGCCATCCATGTAGCAAGATAAAAGAGATTGTGTTTTGTTTTTATCTCTCCTAGTATATAGTTTAGCTAATTTAATATGCAATAATGGACTCAAAATAGGATTTTTTGGCTTTACAAAGTGCTATAAAATAATTTCTATACCCCTATTGGTAGGGGAGGGTGAAAAAAACCATCGGCCTAGGACAAAATGAGGTATGTGGGGGTCACCGAGGTGATAGATATGTGGATGTGCACATATTGCAAATAGATAGAACATAGTTATAACCACCAATTGGGCATGTCTATGTAAATGTTTTTTTGAAACCCATACAAAGTCTTTTTCTGCAGATGTAAGAAACATTCTGGATGGAATGTGAAAAATTGAAGTTCAAGGCACTCGGGTTGGATGCTTAGGGAGGTCAATTTGGTGAGCTAAAAACCTAGAGAGATGATAAAATCAGTTCTTTAAGCCTACAATGGGAAAAACTGGATTTAGAACCAGACTTATTTATCTTATTTTGACACATGGGTGAGAAAAAAAAAGTTATTGAGTGTTAGAGAATGCTATACTATCACCATTGACAATTGTTAACATTAGTGGAATACTATAAACATGTACTATAAAAGAAACAAAGAAATAAAGTTATATTTCGTAGTGCACCCAAAATAGGTGCACGCACACCTCAGGTTTGATCTAGGTTCTCAACAATATACATAAATTAAAACAATTTGAATTGTGAACATAAAAATGTTGATATGCCTAACAACTTAGCACAATGGAAAATAAACCAATAATTGGATCATGCAGAAGTACACAAGAATTTGATGCCCCCCAAAAAATGTTCTTAAATATGGAACAATAGGATCCCATCCTAGAGATAATGGCCCAATTCTTACATAGAAGAAAAATACTAAGAACACTTACAAAACTCTCCCAGTTTCTGTGTGCAAGTTTGGCTGAGTCCTTCCATCCTTATCCACTATCCTTAGCTAAGGTTTGTACGTTGTGGTTGAGTCCTTCCAGCCCCTAGTGTAATATCCCTAGGCCAAACCCAATTGTAAATGTAAATGCAAATGTACTTAAGCTGGTGAGATGTTTGATATCATTTTGTATGCACCTTTCATGGCATAGTGCACACATGTATTGGGTAGAAAAATGATGAAGTATGCACACTTTAAGATACCGTGAGTAGCAACTTAAGTGCACGTGATTTTGAGGCCAGGGAGCCTTTGTGTATATGTTGTGTTTGATAGGATGGTGAGCCAGTTTTGTGATGATTAGGCCAAAGAGCCTATATATTAAAGGCCAACGAGCCTATTTTTATATATGACTCATAATTAATATAAAATACATCGTTGCGCGCAGACCAACCATGATAAAAGCGTATGGGGGACTAAACTCCACTAGTTAGGGAAAGGGGGGGCTAAAAGTTAAGGAAAAGGGGATAAGCTAGGTAGATTAAGCCAAAAAGGAATATTATATTAATATTTTTTAAGTATAAAGTATGGATAATTATTTTATCCTAAGTTCTAAAGATGGGGACAAGTGGGCCAAAGTAACTCCCAACATGACAAGTGCCAAATTGGGAACATGCATACATATTGTTGGGACTTAGTTCATTTTTGAGGATTCCTTCCATCATCCATCATCGAGGCATCCATTCCAGGAGCATCGACTTACTCAGTCATTTATCCTTCGTGCCTTCCTATGACTGTACATGAACCTGTATCCATAACCATACTTGTTTGTGTACCTGGTTTGCTTGGGAGATGGACTGAAGAGGGGGGTTGTCAGGCCCATGGGATATTGAAGAGGAGGGTTGTCAGACCCATGGGATATTGAAGAGGAGGGTTGTCAAGCCCCTGAGAAATTTCTCTCTGGGTGAGAGAATTGCTAGGGAATTGATTTCCTGAAGGTGCTAAACTGCATCTACATGGCTCTGAGACTTCCTGTTCGGCTTGTTGCTGGAGCTCAGAAAGGAAGTGGGGTAGCTGAAGGACTATTGAGAAGATAAGGGGCACACTTCCTAGGGTGGGAAAGACATGTGGGGAATGAGGGACTGTAGGATGTTAGTTTGATTTGGAATCTGTGATAGAGTCTTTCTTGTTTTCTATGAACCATTAGCCTGGTTAGGAATCCCTTTACCTGGGTGGAGTTTAGTCCCAGCTCGGGGGTGATCTACTGTTGAGAGTGATGAGAAGTGTGGTCTAAGAATGGGAGGTTCGTGGAAGGTCTGAACACAGTTGGTGATATTCTTACCAAGATAAGTGTCAATTGTGTGATAAATTTACATGCTGCATTATTATTTACATGTTTATTTTAATGGGTATTGCCTGTATATGCTGCATGCTTATGTTTACAGTTATTTAAGTATGAATCTGTGCATTTACATAATGTATTTGTTTGTTTACATTATATATATAAAGTTCCATAGAGTTTTGTGTGTATATGTTTTAGTTGCATGTAGTTCGAAAAATTTATGTGGCATAGTTCAGTTGGATGTTGGGTATGTTACAATATATTCAGCAGAGAGAGAAATAAATAATTCTCTCGTGTAGCGTGCCTCGGCCTAGGTGGTTGGGGATGTTACAATATGGTATCAGAGCTTCAGTTTTCAACACTAAGCCTGGATGGGCCGAGCAAGTTGAGTTGAAGCGAAATTTCATAGAGGATTGATTTCAAAGTGGCCAAATTTCAAGTTGTAGAGCATCCATGGAAAAAACTAACAACAATTGTGCAAAATTGGGAAAAAGACCCAATTTCTGTTGTTAAATTCATGGGAAAATTAAGAAATTTGGCCATGCGGTGATATATTCTTGATTCAATATCTGTTCTAGAAAATGCAGACCTCGAATTGGTGGAATTTGAAGTTACAGTGAAGCCATGACAGGTGGAGCAAGTTTAGTAAATAAAATTCTCAATTCGTGAATTGATTTTGGGTAAATTCGTTCCATAAATGTCAACCCACAATGATTTGTTATTGCATAGGTTGAACTGGTGTTATCGGGGTGAAATTGAACGAATTTCATAGTTGCATAATGTCTATGGTGAGAATGGAGGAAAAAGCCCCAATTTCTGCAACGAAATTCACAGGGAGTTGTTGCGCATAAAAAATGTATGTGCACACTAAAAATGCATCATGCGTAGTAAAAATCTTGTGATATGTAAAAATTGGGCAATGCGTGGAAAAATATTGGCGTGCTAGTGCATGTGCTAAAGTTTGAAGCTGCGAAAAAAAATGATAGTGGGCGGGTGTGTACACTAATTTTGGCACCGCACGGGAAAATATTGGCGTGATGGTGCGCGCAAAAAAGTTTGGAGTTGCGCAGAAAAATGTTGGTGTGTGGGTGCGTGCACTAAATTTTGGCACCGCGTGGAGAAATATCGATGTGCGGGTGCGCACGCTAAAATTTGGCGATGGGTAGAAAAATGTTGGTGTGCGGGTGCACACGCTAAATTTAGCATTGCACGGTGTGCATACACATAATAATGGAGCACGTGGTGTGCATAGTATTGGCAGACCGTAGAGGAGTTTGGTTGGTGCGTGCCCAATGTGGGTATATGTTGTTGCGTGACATTTTAGTTAAGGTGCGCGCAGAGTATTGGTGCACGGTGGGGGTGTACTAAACTTTGGCATGGTGCAGCGCATAGAGTAAAATACGCGCAGAAAAATGCAGGTAGATGCACTAAAAATGCATGTTGCAAAGTAAAAAGCTTGTGATATGTAAAAATTGGGCACTGGGCAAAAAAATATTGGCATACTGGTGCGTGTGCTAAAGTTTGGAGCCGCATGGAGAAATGTTGGTGTGAGGGTGCGTGCACTAAATTTTGGCACCGTGGGGAAAAATATTGGCATGATGGTGCGCATGCTAAAGTTTGGAGATGTGTGGAAAAATGTTGGTGTGCGGGTGCGCGCACTAAATTTTGGCGTCACATGGAAAAATATTGGTGTATGGGTGCGCGCACTAAAATTTGGTGTTGTGTCAAAAAATGTTGGTGTGCGGGTGCGCGCACTAATTTTAGTATTGCGCGGTGTGAATACACATAATAATGGCGCATGTGGTGTGCACAGTATTGGCAGAGCGCAGAGGAGTTTGGTTGGTGCACGCGCAATCTGGGTATATGTTGTCACGCGACAGTTTAGTTAAGGTGCACATAGAGTATTGGTGCATGGTGGGGATGTACTAAACTTTGGCATGGTGCAACACATAGAGTAAAATGAGTGCAGAAAAATGCATGTGGGAGCACTAAAAATTCATGATGCGCTGTAAAAGGCTTGTGATATGTAAAAATTGGGCACTGCGCGAAAAAATATTGGCGTGCTAGTGCGAACGCTAAAGTTTGGAGTTGCGTGGAAAAATGTTGGTGTGCGGGTGCGCGCACTAAATTTTGGTGCCGCAAAAAATATTGGCGTGCTAAAGTTTGAAGCCACATGGAAAAATGTTGGTGTGTAGGTGTGCTCACTAAATTTTGGTGTAACGCTGAAAAATATTGGTGTGCGGGTGCGCGCACTAAAATTTGGTGTTGCGCGGAAAAATGTTGGTGTGCGGGTGCGTGTGCTAAATTTAACATTACACAGTGTGCATACATATAATAATGGCGCACGTGGCATGTGCAATATTGGCAGAGCACAAAGGAGTTTGGTTGGTGCATGCGCAATATGGGTATATGTTGTCACGCGACAGTTTAGTTAAGGTGCGTGCAGAGTATTGGTGCGCGGTGGGGGCGTACTAATATTTGGCATGATGCAGTGCATAGAGTAAAATGCACGTGGAAAAATGCAGGTGGGTGCACTAAAAATGCATGATGCGCAGAAAAATGTTTGTGATATGTAAAAATTGGGCAATGCGAGGAACAATATTGGCATGTTGGAACGAAAAAATGTTGGTGTGCGGGTGCGCACACTAATTTTAGCCGCGTGGAAAAATGTTGGTGTACGGGTGCGCGCACTAAATTTTGTCGCCGTGCGGAAAAATATTGGCGTGCTGGTGCGTGCACTAAATTTTGGAGCTACGCGGAAAAATGTTGGTATGCAGGTGCACGCCCTAAATTTTGGTGCTGTGCGGAAAAATATTGATATGCAGGTGTGTGCGTGGAAAAACGTTGGTGTGTGGGTGCACATGCTAAATTTAGCATTGCGTGGTGTGCATACACATAATAATGGCGCGTGTTGTGTATGTAGTATTGGCAGAACACAGAGGAGTTTGGTTGGTGCCCGCGCAATGTGGGTATATGTTGTCGCACGACAGTTTAGTTAAGGTGCGCGCTAAGTATTGGTGTGCGGTGGGGGTGCACTAAACTTTGGAATGGTGAAACGCATAGAGTAAAATGAGCATGGAAAAATGCACATGGGCGCAGTAAAAATGCATGATCCATAGTAAAAAATTTGTGATATGTAAAAATTGGGTACTGCGCGGAAAAATATTGGCGTATTAGTGTGCGCGCTAAAGTTTGAAGCCGTGCGTAAAAATGTTAGTGTGTGTGTGGGCGCAATAAATTTTGGCATCGAGCAGAAAAATATTGGCGTGTTGGTGCGTGCACTAAAGTTTGGAGCCGCGTGGAAAAATGTTGGTGTGCAGGTGCGCGCACTAAATTTTGGGGCCGCGTGGAAAAATGTTGGTGTGCGGGTGTGTGGGATAAAATTTGACATTGCGTGAAAAAATGTTTGTGTGGGGGTGCGCGCCCTAAATTTAACATTGTGTGATGTGCATACACATAATAATAACGAGCGTGGTGTGCGTAGTATTGGCAGAGTGCAGAGCAGTTTGGTTGGTGCATGCGTAATGTGGGTATATGTTGTCGCGCGACAGTTTAGTTAAGGTGTGCGCAGAGTATTGGTGTGCGGTGGGGGAGTATTAAACTTTGTCATGGTACGACGCATAGAGTAGAATGCGTGTGGAATATTAGTGCATGAAACAAATGACGTGCAACAAATAATAGTGCAAGAACCAAAATTTTGCGCGGTGGATATTGGCGCGCGACAAAAAATTAGTGCACGCTAGTTATTAGCACGACATAGGAGTGATGCATAGTGGTTATAGGTGCACAGAGCACGATTTACCTTGTGGTGTTGATGCACATGATAAATATGGGTGTACAATTTGAAATCTGTGCGCGCGAAGTCATTTAGAGGGTGAATAACAACGGAAAACAAGCGAATTTCCGTGACATTTTATACTGTTTGAACGCCATCTTTTTGCAGCGTATTTTTGAGGCCCTTAAGAGTGTTTTTAGGTACTCAAAAACCACAAGAACAAAATGTACCGAGGTTAACTTTGTCTCTATAGCTCAAATAAAAGAGCTCGGTGATCTAAAAATGAAGAAGACTTGTGTTCTTGAAATTATTTGCAAGTAAAATTTATGTGTTAAAATGCAAATGGATCAAATTTGCAACACAACTTTAATAGGATTTACTCATTCAAGATGCATATAAACAACATCAAAAACAGTGAACAAAAACACATAACACAACAAATGATAAAGGAGTTCACCCCTCTCTCGGGCTACATCTCCTGGTCCAGCTTCCAATGGATCATTTGTATTATTTGCTCAAAGTGCTCAAAAATGTGCTTTACAATGCTCAAAATTCCAAATAGACTACTCCAATGGCTTCAAAATGTCCAAAAACCCCTAGCTGGGCTTTTTCGACACCTCGTTTGGCCAAAAATTGAAGAAGATAGGCTTCCTGGAAGTCCCCCCTTCAAACTTGCTGTCTCTGCATCTACAAAACGCACCCTTGCTGGCTCAACCTAGCCCACACGCATATTTAAGTGTAAAAACTTAGCACCCGGTGCAACTACACAACCGATACAAACTGTCGAACGGTTATGCGCCGACCTTTAACTACCAAGGCTCGTGGGCACATGGCCACCACATGACCGCGCGCAATACACAACAGGGATAAAGTTCAAACCATATACAAAACCGTAGGATTAAACCACACACATAAACATTGGTCACATGTTATATGTTAGACCGCGTGCATATCAAAATGGTTACAACACACACACACACACATATATATATATATATATATATATATATATATATATATTACGGTGGGTTTAACCGCCCATAACACTGGTCGTATGCAATACATATATATAACTGTGGGCCGGGGCTTAGCCCCGGCCCGGTTCACGCCCCAATTCACATATTTGCAAATTCAAATATATTACAACACATACATATGTTAAGTAACACATGCGGGCATGCTGGTTGGGTGGCCTTTCCCAAGGCTTTACCCTGCCCAGAGGTCACGGGGTCGACTACTGCCAAGTGCAAAGATTTTAAACCAATAAACATGTGACACGTGGCGGCCATTGATTGGACCACGTGTCTCCATCTCGTTCACTGCAAACAAGCCATGTCACATGCCAACTATCCCAATAGTTGTCTACCATGTGTCGTACGACCTGCCACGTGTTGTACGACCTGCCATGTCAGCGTCTGTACGGACTGTATAATCAACATCCCTTTTTTTGCCTGTTTGTCATTTTGAACAGAACGCGATATCTCTCGCTCCTGACGTCCGTTTGAACCCAAATGAGTTGCATTGGGTTCGTAACGATGAGGCCTACGCTCTCATTTGATTTGAAGTGATTCCGAACAATTTGAATTTTTGAGCAAAATTTGATCCCCTGGATCACACCTCCCCATTGGAAAGCTTTTGGACCTCCAAAAGACTATTTTCAGTCTATTTGAAGATGAGGGTATAGCTCTCTCATCTTTCCAACCTCAATCCACTTGGATTTGCTTGGATTTGTACCTTTAAGACCAACTCGAAGATACTCCACATTTCCTCGTTTTGATGTTCGCATTCTCCTGTCAAGGATGGTGTCTTCATGCAGTTCTGTAAGATATTCTGGGGAAAAATCATCTATAGAAGGAATCTGAACATGCTCTCCTTGATCATCTCCTTTATCATCAATCAAAGGAGGCTCATACAATTTCAAATTCTCAACATTAACAACTGCATACATTTGCATATAAGGAGGCAAATCTAAACGAAAGGCATTGTTACCAATCTTGTCAATAATCTTGAAAGGA
>JASDQU010011907.1:145017-156994 GCA_032191745.1 Picea mariana
ATATTTTTTAAGTATAAAGTATGGATAATTATTTTATCCTAAGTTCTAAAGATGGGGACAAGTGGGCCAAAGTAACTCCCAACATAATAAGTGTCAAATTGGGAACATGGATACATATTGTTGGGACTTAGTTCATTTTTGAGGATTCCTTCCATCATCCATCATCGAGGCATCCATTCGAGGAGGATGGATTCACTCAGTCATTTATCCTTCGTGCCTTCCTATCACTGTACATGAACCTGTATCCATAACCATACTTGTTTATGTACTTGGTTCGCTTGGGAGATGGACTAAAGAGGGGGGTTGTCAGGCCCGTGGGATGTTAAAGAGGAGGGTTGTCAGGTCCATGGGATATTGAAGAGGAGGGTTGTCAGGCCCCTGAGAAATTTCTCTCTGGGTGAGAGAATTGCTGGGGAATTGATTTCCTGAAGGTGCTAAACTGCATCTACATGGCTCTGAGACTTCCTGTCCGGCCTGTTGCTGGAGCCCAGAAAGGAAGTGGGGTAGCTGAAGGACTGTTGAGAAGATAAGGGGCACACTTCCTGGGGTGGGACAGGCATGTGGATAATGAGGGACTGTAGGATGTTAGTTTGATTTGGAACCTGTGATAGAGTCTTTCTTGTTTTCTATGAACCATTAGCCTGGTTAGGAATCCCTTTACCCGAGTGGAGTTTAGTCCTAGCTCGGGGGTGATCTACTGTTGAGAATGATGAGCAGTGTGGTTTAAGGATGGGAGGTTCATGGAAGGTCTGAACGTAGTTGGTGATATTCTTACCAAGATAAGTGTCAATTGTGTGATAAATTTACATGCTGCATTATTATTTACATGTTTATTTTTATGGGTATTGCCTGTATATGCTACATGCTTATGTTTACGGTTATTTCAGTATGAATCTGTGCATTTAAATAATGTATTTGTCTATTTACATTATATATATAAAGTTCGACAAGAGTTTTGTGTGTATATGTTTTAGTTGCATGCAGTTTGAAAAATTTATGTGGCATAGTTCAGTTGGATGTTGGGTATGTTACAATATGTTCTACAGAGAGAGAAATAAATAATTCTCTCGTGTAGCGTGCCCCGACTTAGGTGGTTGGGGATGTTACAATATGGTATCAGAGCTTCAGTTTTCAACACTGAGCCTGGATGGGCCGAGAAAGTTGATTTGAAGCGAAATTTCATAGAGGATTGATTTCAAAGTGGCCAAATTTAAAGTTGCAGAGCATCCATGGAAAAAACTAACAACAATTGTGCAGAATTGGGAAAAAGCCCCAATTTCTGTTGTTAAATTCGTGGGAAAATTAAGAAATTTGGCCATGCAATGATATATTCTTGATTCAATATCTGTTCTAGAAAATGCAGACCTCGAATTGGTGGAATTTGAAGTTACAGTGAAGCCATGACAGGTGGAGCAAGTTTAGTAAATAAAATTCTCAATTCGTGAATTGATTTTGGGTAAATTCGTTCCAGAAATGTCAACCCCCAACAATTTGTTGTTGCATAGGTTGAACTGGTGTTATTGGGGTGAAATTGAACGAATTTCATAGTTGCAGAATGTCTATGGTGAGAATGGAGGAAAAATCCCCAATTTCTACAACGAAATTCACAGGGAATTGCTGCGCATAAAAAACGTATGTACGCACTAAAAATGCATGATGCATAGTAAAATCTTGTGATATGTAAAAATTGGGCAATGCGCAGAAAAATATTGGCGTGCTAGTGCGTGTGCTAAAGTTTGGAGCCGCGAAAAAAAATGATGGTGGGCAGGTGCGTACACAAATTTTGGCACCGCGCGGAAAAATATTAGTGTGCTGGTGTGCGCAATAAAGTTTGGAGCTGCGCGAAAAAATGTTGGTGTATGGGTGCATGCACTAAATTTTGGTGTCGCGTGGAGAAATATCGATGTGCAGGTGCGCATGCTAAAATTTGGCAACGCGTGGAAAAATGTTGGTGTGCGGGTGCACACGCTAAATTTAGCATTGCACGGTGTGCATACACATAATAATGGAGTGCGTGGTGTGCGCAGTATTGGCAGACCATAGAGGAGTTTGGTTGGTGCATGCCCAATGTGGGTATATGTTGTCACGTGACATTTTAGTTAAGGTGCACGCAGAGTATTGGTGCACGGTGGGGGCGTACTAAACTTTGGCATGGTGCAACGAATAGAGTAAAATGCGTGCGGAAAAATGCAGGTGGATGCACTAAAAATGCATGATGCAAAGTAAAAAGCTTGTGATATGTAAAAATTGGGCACCGGGAAGAAAAATATTGGCATGCTGGTGCGTGTGCTAAATTTTGGAGCCGCGCGGAGAAATGTCGGTGTGTGGGT
Organism: Picea mariana; assembly: GCA_032191745.1. Classification (NCBI taxonomy): domain Eukaryota; kingdom Viridiplantae; phylum Streptophyta; class Pinopsida; order Pinales; family Pinaceae; genus Picea; species Picea mariana. The sequence goes on from JASDQU010011907.1 coordinate 147,348, forward strand.
GCATGCACTAAATTTTGGTGCCGCGGGGAAAAATATTGGCGTGATGGTGCACATGCTAAAGTTTGGAGCTGTGTGGAAAACTGTTGGTGTGTGGGTGTGCACACTAAATTTTGGCGTCGCATGGAAAAATATTGGTGTACGGGTGTGCGCGCTAAAATTTGGCGCTGCGTCGAAAAATGTTGGTGTGCGGGTGTGCGCACTAATTTTAGCATTGCGCGGTGTGAATACACATAATAATGGCGCACATGGTGTGCGCAGTATTGGCAGAGCGTAGAGGATTTTGGTTGGTGCACGCACAATGTGGGTATATGTTGTCACGCTACAGTTTAGTTAAGGTGCACACAGAGTATTGGTGCATGGTGGGGACGTACTAAACTTTGGCATGGTGCAACACATAGAGTAAAATGAGCACAGAAAAATGCATGTGGGAGCACTAAAAATTCATGATGCGCAGTAAAAGGTTTGTGATATGTTAAAATTGGGCACTGCGCGAAAAAATATTGGTGTGCTAGTGCGCACGCTAAAGTTTGGAGTCACGTGCAAAAATGTTGGTGTGAGGGTGCGCGCACTAAATTTTGGCGCCGCACGGAAAAATATTGGCGTGCTAAAGTTTGAAGCCACATGGAAAAATGTTGGTGTGTAGGTGCGCTCACTAAATTTTGGTGTCGTGCCGAAAAATATTGGTGTGCGGGTGCGCGCACTAAAATTTGGCGTCGCGGAAAAATGTTGGTATGCATCACGTGCTAAATTTAACATTACACAGTGTGCATACATATAATAATGGCGCATGTGGTATGTGCAGTATTGGTAGAGTGTAGAGGAGTTTGGTTGGTGCATGCGCAATATGGGTATATGTTGCCGTGTGATAGTTTAGTTAAGGTGCGTGAAGAGTATTGGTGCGCGGTGGGGGCGTACTAATATTTGGCATGATGCAGTGCATAGAGGAAAATGTACATGGAAAAATGCAGGTGGGCGCACTAAAAATGCATGATGCGCAGTAAAATGCTTGTGATATGTAAAAATTGGGCAATGTGTGGAAAAATATTGGTGTGTTGGAACGGAAAAATGTTGGTGTGCGTGTGCGTGCGCTAATTTTAACCGCGCGGAAAAATGTTGGTGTACGGGTGCGCGAACTAAATTTTGGTGCCGCACGAAAAAATTTTGGCGTGCTGGTGCGTGCACTAAATTTTGGAGCCACGCGGAAAAATGTTGGTATGCGGGTGCGCGCCCTAAATTTTGGCGCCGTGCGTAAAAATATTGATATGTGGGTGTGCGCGTGGAAAAATGTTGGTGTGTGGGTGCGCACACTAAATTTAGCATTGCGTGGTGTGCATACACATAATAATGGCACGTGTTGTGTGTGTAGTATTGGCAGAACACAGAGGAGTTTGGTTGGTGCCCGCGCAATGTGGGTATATGTTGTCGCACGACAGTTTAGTTAAGGTGCGTGCTAAGTATTGGTACGTAGTGGGGGTGTACTAAACTTTGGAATGGTGCAACGCATAGAGTAAAATGAGCACGGAAAAATGCACTTGGGTGCAGTAAAAATGCATGATCCGTAGTAAAAAAATTGTGATATGTAAAAATTGGGCACTGCGCGGAAAAATATTGGCGTGCTAGTGTGCGCGCTAAAGTTTGGAGCCGTGTGTAAAAATGTTAGTGTGCGTGTGCACGCAATAAATTTTGGCGTCGAGCAAACAAATATTGGCATGTTGGTGCGCGCACTAAAGTTTGGAGCTGCGTGGAAAAATGTTGGTGTGTGGGTGTGCGCACTAAATTTTAGGGCCGCGTGGAAAAATATTGGTGTGCGGGTGCGTGGGATAAAATTTGACATTGCACGAAAAAATGTTGGTGTGGGGGTGCGTGCCCTAAATTTAACATTGTGCAATGTGCATTCACATAATAATAACGAGCGTGGTGTGCGTAGTATTGGCAGAGTGCAGAGCAGTTTGGTTGGTGCATGCGCAATGTGGGTATATGTTGTTGCGCGACAATTTAGTTAAGGTGTGCACAGAGTATTGGTGCGTGGTGGGGGAGTATTAAACTTTGTCATGGTGCGATGCATAGAGTAGAATGCGCATGGAATATTAGTGCATGACACAAATGACGTGAAAAAAATAATAGTGCAAGAACCAAAATTTTGCGTGGTGGATATTGGCACGTGACAAAAAATTAGTGCACGCTAGTTATTAGCACGACATAGGAGTGATGCATAGTGGTTATAGGTGCACAAAGCACGATTTACCTTGTGGTGTTGATGCGCATGATAAATATGGGTGTACAGTTTGAAATCTGTGCACGCGAAGTCATTTAGAGGGTGAATAACAACGGAAAACAAGCGAATTTCTGTGACATTTTATACTGTTTGAATGCCATCTTTTTGCAGTGCATTTTTGAGGCCCTTAAGAGCATTTTTAGGTACTCAAAAACCACGAGAACAAAATGTACCAAGGTTAACTTTGTCTCTATAGCTCAAATAAAAGAGCTCGGAGACATATTTCTAATGGTGTAAACTGTTCGTCAAAAAGCGATTTATGAGAAAGTTACAACACAAACAGTGGAGGGTAAATTTGAAGACCCAACTAGCTTCAAAGAGCCATAACTTTCTGCTCCGGAATCAGATTGAGGCACAGGAGCAGTCAATGGAAAACTATTGAACCATAGAAGACATTCCTAGAGATGAATTAAATTTTTGCGCATGTTAAAAATGTTTAAAATGGAAAAGAAGGCACTTGTAGCATTCCAGACCAAAAACATGAGTTGGCCTAGAACTTTAGCAGACTGTAACTAGCAGCCCGGGACCCAGAAAAAGGTGAAACTTGGGCAGAGTGTCTATAATATGTATATGAAGAAACCCAATTGATATCCTATGAAAAATCTGATGGAGTATATGCAAAAATGAATAATTACAACGTAGAGTTACGCCAAGTTGAAGTGAGAACAGAAAAAAAAAAATATAATAATAATAATAATAATAATAATAATAATTAATGGGCAATTTTCAAATAACCATAACTTTCTGCTCAAGACTTAGAATTGAGCATGGGAGTAGGAGTTGGAAAGGTATCAGACAATGGAATCTAAATAGATACCCATAAAATTGATCTAGACATGGAATGTTTTAGGAAATCAGAAGAAAGAATTCTGATATATTATTGAACCATAATGGTTCATATTTTTCATGAAATTGTTGAGTCAGTAAACCTGACAAAGTTTTGTTGGTTGCATATTTTGCAGAGTCGACAACAACTAGTTAAGATTATAATCAACATATATTCCAGAGGAATGGAAGAGGCACATGGGACTTATAGTTAGGGAGATGAAATTAAAGGGATGGATGTCCATTTGGGCATTGAAGGAACAAATTCCAATGGACATGGAGAAGGAAGGGATGAAAACATGAATATGGTAGAGACCATTAAAATTTGCAGAATGATGTCCAAAGCCATAAAGATGATAATGAAAGGCTTATGAGAGCCAGGGAGCATTAGGATGACTTCAACATGAAGTTAATGGAGAGATTGAAGAAAGTAGAAAAGAAATTGGATAAGGAGAGTGGGTCAAGAAAATATAGAAGTCACGGGTCTCCTGATGAGAAAAGAAGAGAAGGAAGAGTTAGTAGAAATCACCATCACTCCCCGAGGTATTCCAATAAGAGAGAACACAACAAATCAAGTCCATCCCATGTTAGGAAACATAATAGGTCTGTGGTGGATGAGCTACGAGGAGAAATGAACAAAATCAAACCTCCTACATTTGATGGTGAGAACAAGAAGGATGAAGATGCAAATACATGGCTGCTGGGCATGAGGAAGTATTTTCAATTACATAATTATTATTCTCATGCAGAAGGTAGAATTTCCATCTCAAGGGAAAGACATCCATGTGGTGGGATCAGCTTGTGCAAGTGCAACACATTAAAGAGAAAAGTGTTACTTGGAGGGATTTCAAGAAGTATTTTGAAAAGAAATACTTGACTAAGAGATACTATGACAAGAAAATGAAAGAGTTATTTGAACTCAAGCTTGGGAGTATGACCATAGATGAATATGAAAGAAGGTTTTTAGAATTTTTGAGTTATGTCTCTTTTATCAAGGATGAGACAATTAATATTTAAAGGTATTTTAGTGGATTGCCATCATTCATCAGTGAAAAAATACAATATGATGATCCCAAGACATTGGAGGAGACCATAAGGCGAGCTAAATTCCTATATCATTAGAAAAAAACAAGGCCAACTTTCCAAAAAGCTTGGGAAGACCAAAAAAAAATCAAGATGGATCAGAGGAAGAAGGGAACTAAACCACCATTATTCAGAAATAATCCTTAGGGACAACCAACTTCTAGAGAACCTAGAACGATTGAGACATGGGGTCAAAGGCCAAGGCAACCACCTATTCAATGTTGGGGTTGTAAAGGACATCACATGTTCATAGATTGTCCTCACAGAGGTGAAAAAGTGAGGAATTTTCACAATGTACAACAAGATGAAATAGTGGAGGACATGGGTAGAAATGTTCCAAGGATCTATGCAGCCCTAGAAAACAAACAAGTAGAGTATCAATCACATATGATTGAAGTGGAAGGTATGATCAACAACCAAACCATTGGTATTTTAATTGATTGAGGAGCTGTAACATCCCACTCTAGTGCACTGAGCGAACTTATTCTTTGAGGACACTTGCTTGCAAGTGATCCGGATTATTATGCTATTAAAACTTTTGATTTTGATTATGAGGCATTATGGGATGATGACATGTTGTTTTTTCATATCGACATAGACAAGTGCTATTGACTTGATTTTTACTGAGTGTGCAGGATTTTGAACCTTGAGGATGCGAAGGCATCAAAGAACCCCTTGGACTTTGGATCGAGTCAGGGAGTGTGCCATTGGGGTTTGATTGTTTTACTGTGATATTAGTGCATCTGACTAGATGATATGATATGAATATGTTCTGAAATGATTTGTTGATGATGCAGGCTGACGATAGCTTGTCAACCAGACTCACATATGGAGTAAAGGGGTCACGCATGACTACTAGAGATGTTGAGGGAGAGGTGTGGACAACAACCCTGCCACAACCTACTAGTAATCCCGCCGTGGCTCACACTGTAGGTTAACGATTACCTAGTTTGAGAGGACCCACGATGCCGTGAGGGCAGACTGCGACAGTCGCTCACGATGATTCTAAGGGGCACACAATAAGGCGGGGGCCTTATTCCTTAGAATCCCTTAGTCTCCGACAATTTCACCTGGCAGAGTGTTAACTCCAGGGGTTTTTGATGTCTACCAAGTCAGTCAAGAGGCAAGTGGCACCCTTGGAGCACGTAGTGCATCCTGAAGGGCACGTCGTGCAAGGGAATAGATGAGGCGAGTGGCACCCTTGGAGCACCTAGTGTGTCCTGAAGGGCACGTCGCATTGTTGGTGATAGAGGAATGAACCTAGATGGCCTTAGGACGAATAACAGGTTAAGTAATTTTTAAAACAATTTCCCTAATTAAATGTCGCCGAATACAAAATTTAAGGTCATAGTCTAAATTACGCTAGAGGTAAAATTTTGTCTACCTTTAAAAAATAAAAATAAAAAATGATAATTAAAATAAAAACAACTTAAATAATAATTATGATCTTTGTAAAATCTTGTAACACGAAGGGAGTAAGAAATTTAAATTATTCATAAAAAAAAAATGTTGGAATTAATTGTTTTATCTTTTTGATAATTTAAAAGATACTAATTAAATGATAAAAGGGAAAAAGGGTTAAAATTCCACACCTGCCTTTTTGAGTTCTAATTAAAAAGGGGAAAAAGGGAAAATCTAAAATTTTAGGAAACTAGGAAAAACGGTAACCATTAAAAGGGAAAAAGGGTAACTTAAGGGAAAAAGAGGAAGGGCAAACTTAGTAAAGCATCCCCCATTTAAGAGCTTTCTATTTTAAACTAAACAAGCCATTTAATAAAAAAGAAAGTTATTAAAACCTGTAAGAGATTTTGGGGACACCTAGGAGTGATTCTAGGAGTAACTCTAGGTGGGTGAGAGAAATAAAGATAATTAATTAATTAAAGAAGTTAATTTATGAGGAAGGAAGGGGATGGGTGACACTTGTATGGGGAGGAATTTTTAGGAAATTAATTATAAAAACTTAACTAAAAGAGAATTTTTGGAAAGTAAGGAACCACACAACTCTATATAATGAAGGGAGGTGATGGAGGTTGGATCATCTTCTGTTTGCATAACATTACGCTGCAGAAATATTCACTTGACTGACTTAACTTGTGAGAGTTGGGATACCCATCTCAGTGAGAAGTGGTAGCTCAGACTTGTGAGGTGAGCTAGGAGCTAGTCGAAATCTCTAGATAGGAGTGTGTGGCCCCTTTGCAGCTCGGGAGGTTAAGGGGGAAGAAGAGTACCCCTAGCATTGGCTGGGAGGTACCAGTGAAGTCTCGACGGTCAGCGAGTAGGAGTTGCATGGAGCGCGCGGATGTCATTTGGAGAGGGCGATCAGAAAATGGTACACTATCTTCATTTTTGTATGGTAGAATGTATTAAGACTTATGCTTGGTTCTGCTTATTTAATGGAAAAGTAAATGATGTTTTTTTTTTAAATTAGTGATTGAAACTTTCCTTAGCCTAACTCGATGGTTGTTGACTCTCATCGCCTTCGTTTTCCCGCATGTCGTAACCGCCCTGTGTGTTGATTGTGACCCTAAGGTTGTATAGCCTTTGTCCATAGCTCACCATTCCTTGCCTGAGTAGTTGGCCAAGAGCCTGATATATGGTCGTCGCCTTAGCGTTAAAAGACCTAAGGATCTCAACGCCCTGCTTTTCTGTATGAGGATGTTGAAGTGAAGGACGAACCCATCTATCATCTACCTCTATTTTTGTCCTGCGTCTTCTTGCGATTGAATCTCTCTACGTTATTCCACTCATTTCCAGGCAAATTAAGTCCGCGTTGATACAACTCTTGGTGAATTTATTGTGTGGTTTTGTGTCTTTTTACATTGGTCTGCCTAGTAACCCGACCTTTTATTCTTATTGCTGGAAACTCAAATATGTGTTGTGATCCCTCCCTGCAAACTAAACTTCGTTCTATTTTATTGATGGCATTTATTCATGGTATCACCACACCCCAATTCATGAAATGGACTCTGTGTTTTTATTTTATTTTCTTGATATTTTAGCTCTATTCTCATGTACTCCCTAGCGATTGCCTTCTGAGTTTTATCACCTTTAATGAAATTTTACCTGGCCATTTTGGGCATTTACTTGGTTAGGGTAGCATATTTACCCAACACTTGTGGTGTTCAACTCAACAGACTCTTTATTAGTTGACCTAATTTCGATGGTGCAATGGGATTTGGGAACTCGTTCCAGTTTTGTTAAGTTTAAATTCGTTATAGATGGGTGATGTTAAATTTGTTCCAGTTGGGTTCCAACACATAATATTCTGATTTATTGTTTTAAAACCATATTAATTGAAGATTGGAAATTGCGAAGGGAATTTGAACTTTGCCTTATAATCGATTGATATGACTTATGTGCCTCGTGAAAAACAAAAAAGATCCCGGAAATGTGGAACGCGTGCAGAGTTCCTTGGGTATTGTGAAGTTCTCAATATGCGTAGTAATGAATGGCAATCATGTACTCTATCACGAGCATGGTTTCTCCTTCTTCGAAAGTTTTTTTAAAAAAAATTGCTTTGTGATTTCAGTCTGCCTTCCCCGGTGGTCTACAGTTTCATTTCTCCAGCTGTTGGACCGGATGCCTATCGACTCCAGTTCGTAACGTCTCCGAGTCTTTAAAAACTCCATGATATAGTAAGGTTGAGCCATAGCTAGAAGGTTAGTGCCAGTAACAGTTGCATCATATCTTTGAACCCATTTGTACCTTAGCGATTTCAGACGAAGCACTGCAGCTGCCAATGTCGATTCTCTAAAGGACAACCTCAAATTCTAGCCTTTCCAGCCTTGGGTAGCCCTTGGAAAACTTGAGAATACCTTGGTCAGTTTCACCAGCAAAACCTAGAAGCGTCCACCTGACTTTAGTGTTGTACTCACCAAATTAAGCAAGACATGAATCCGTCGACCCTCCAGGCCTTACATAAAATGCAAACCTATTTAGTTTTTGGCATCCACGTAGCAGAGACGTGACTCCTTGTCCAGTGGTATTTCAGTGATGTGATCTCCTTTATTTAACAAGACCAATCGTAAATCCTTGGGGTTTTTGCAACAAATTCTAACCCTTGTCTCCAATCACATTTCTAACCTGTTATAAACAAAGCATTCCACTATTAAACTTCAACGTCTTGTTTGAAAATGAAAATCGTGAGGTTAATGGAATAGTTGATTTATTGATGTTAAGCATGCCTTAATTGCTTGAAAAACAACCGACAATAACTACATTCTAATAATAACCAATTTAGACAGTAATATGCTACTGTTTCTAACTAGACAACAAGAATTGGAGCTTAAGCTAAACAAATTGCTCAAGATTCGAAGACTATTTCTGTAGGTACTGTTTTCAATTACTCGCCGCATCTATCAGGATTTTGCTTGGAGTTTTTAGTATGTACATTCAAATGTATTTGAATGACAAGTTTAATGACTGGTCTGGCCAAGATGTTTTACTAAATTCGTATCAGGTGAATGGATCATTAGAACAAGCTCGATTTTCCAGTTATATGACAAGCATAATCAGAATTTAGGCTTGAACTCTTTCAGATCTGTTCTCAGGAGGTTGTTTTGAGTCATTCTGCCCGTGTTTGTCTATGTAAGTAATACGTACAATCTTAGCTGGAACCTACAGCATGATCTTGAAGTCATTCAATTTGTTTCAAACAATTTAAATGCTAGAGCGCTTCAAACCTACTTGTATGCATGATAGTCTAGATTTTAGTTGAGAGTAATATCAATGGCATGAATCATTTAGTGTGTTTAAATTATATTTATCCAGCAGAAGGAATACACTGCATTAAGCCTGAGTTTAGTAATAGTAGCATTATTATATTAATTATATTATGGTATGGAAGTTTATTCAAGCACTTTAGAAGTTTATTCAAGCACTTCAGCTAGACAACATGTTGGCCATCTATTTGTTAATAATGTTTGACTATAGCATTGTACCTTCATATTTTAATGATTGTCATATATTGGTAATAGCTAAATTAGTGATTAATTTTAGACTTGCTAAATCAGATTGCATTAATGTTAATCAGATTTATAATTAATGACCTAATTATAGTTTGGACCTGCTAACTTAGATTCGTAAATAATGTTAAAATTAGAGTGTAATTATTGACTAATTTTAGACTTGATTAATGGTTGGGTTTTAAGGCTAATTTAGATTGTACCTTAATGTCTTAATTCTTTTAGACATGCTAAGTGGGCTCATGATAGATGATTACAATAGACTGCATTTATTGACTAGCTTGACTCGACGATTAATCAGGATATTGGCGAAGTCATTTTTAGCTCGTGCTTCCTGTTAAGGGTGCGGTTGTTCATTTTAATTAATGTTGTACTGGGTTGTAAAAATTTAATGTGATTGGTCTGCTTGTGTCAGGCGAGATGTAGACGCATCCTTGTTCCTCATAATAGTCGCCAACCCTAAGACCTTAAATGGTCAAAATCGATGGGAACCTGGGCTT
>JASDQU010011908.1:5711-25386 GCA_032191745.1 Picea mariana
CTAGCCTCTTATTTATACAAGACTGGCACATGTGAAAGGTCACAACTGGCAGGGCTGACCTCTCACTCTAGGTGGGTAAACCCACTTTTAATTAATTATGGGTCTTCCATAATAATTGCTGGGGCCGACTTCTTATTCTGCCCTTTGTAATTGTCCGATGACCAATCCGCAAAAGGGGATTTGGTCCTTATACAATTACCGACATGATTAATCCACAATGGGGATTAATCCAATAACAATAATAATAATAATGACATGATTAATCCGCAATGGGGATTTAATCTAATAATAATAAGAATGCTCTTCGCAGTTACATTATTTCAACACATCCATCTATCTCAAAAGTTGACATGGAGAGCAAGTTCACCAATAGTTCAGGAACATATAATACCTCGGCCAACTCCAGATACCCACCTGAATCCAGTTGGAATTTAACACTTCCAACTCCCTTCAAAGCTAGAACATGTCTAGTGCTAACCCCACACCCCACATAGCTTCCTGAGCTGATCTTTGAAAAACTGAGGAATACAGACCTCATCCCCGTCATGTGCCGAGAAGCCCCACTGTCCAAGAACCATGCAAGAGTGCATGTACACCCTAAGCAAACAATGCCAACAATATAAGCCATCAAGGAAAAATCCTTCTCAAAAATTTTCGTGAACTCATTCACTTCTATTGATGTTGTTGTCTTGACATCCTTCTTGGTTCTCTTCTTGTTCAGACACTGGCCTGCATAATACCCCAACTCATGACATGTAAAGCATGTCACCTTGCTCATGTCCTTCTCGCCATGAGAGGACTTCTCCCCTCCTATAGCTTTCTTGTCCTTCTTTGCTAAGAGGGAAACATTCTCCTCATTCTCCTCACCCTTTGACTGTCTGCTACAAAGAGTCTCCTCACAAGTCTCTTCCTATATGAAGTCATCCCACAATCTCTCCCAGTTGGGACAATTCTCCCTGGAGACAACACCTTTAACAAAGGCATTCCACTTCTCTGAAAATCCATTCATAGCAGTCCTAACCATTTCTCCATTTGATATAGCATGTCCAACTGTGCCAAGCTCATCATGAACATGAGTGATTATGGTGAGATATGAGGACACTTTTTCAGTCTTGGTCATCTTTATGTTTTTTAGATTTTATCTCGATACCATCTTCCGATTCTCGTTGGAACGTTGGTATAGCTTGGTCAAAGATGCCCACATCTTGAAGGAATTTTTTTCCCTGCAACATGGGGAATAACATGGTCCTTGATTGCATTAAGAATAATCCTCTTGTCCTTCGTGTTCTTCTTCTTGAACTCTGCGAAAAGAGTTGCATATGTAGGAACAATGACCTAATTCTTTTGTTTGTTTTTCACAATGTCCCATAACTTAGCTTCCTCTAGCAACAAAACTTTCCTCTCCTTCCAAGGACTAAAGTTTGTTGCCCCATGCAACCTACCTTGAAACCTTAAGCCAGTAGTCATGACCTTCTCAATTGAAAATCAACTCTTCCCTTTCCTTCTTCTAGGAAAAACCCCTCTGCACTTCACTACAAATCTCTTGTCTGTTGAACCTCAAAGCTTTGGCTTTGATACCATGTTGAAAATAACTCATACAAACACTTAGTCAACACACATATTTCAACCTCCAATAAAGAATTCAGTAAATTGTTGTACTTTATGAGCAGAAACACAGAATCACTAAGATATGAAGATATAACAGTGGAAATATAAATGAACAATAGACAAAATCAACACATTTGACACTAGAATTTCTGGACAATGCCCTTGGAAAAACCCACAAGGGGAAAACCAGTCCAAGCGTGTCTTCTTTATTGAGCTCACGGAAAAATATTCAGAGATTACAACAATATGTTACAACAATAATAAAATAACACTCATCTCACAATCCCAACACAAAAATCCTCCTTGAAATTTGTGTTTAACTGTCTTGAAAATTGTGCCACTGTTGTACATACTTTATGGCCCAGTTCTGTCAGCAAAATAACTATAGAACCTCGATAAATGTGCCCAAATTTGTTTTACGACACTCTTCTGTACACACTTGTCTCCAATAGTAAATTCCCACAAACTTCCTCGAAATCCGTGTTGTAGCAACCTTGATTTATGTGTAGCCAAAAACAATAGTGTGACCCTCTAAATGCGTACTATACGACCTCACAATTCTGTTGTACGAACCAACATTTAATGTTGTACCAATATTGGGATACGTGCTCTCACTCTCTCCCTCTTGGNTCTCTTTAGCTCAATCTCTCTCGGTCTCTTGGAATTTTTGCCTCTTTGTCTTTGTCAAGCTCTCTTTGAAAATGTGCACCCCACTCTCCTCAATGATTGCCTTTATGCACTCATTAATGAGTAACTTCCCTAACACTTGGTCTTCCAAAGAGATCGACAGTCAATATTAGATCTTTCCCTCTTGAGATCAATGATCGTGACTTAATCGTTTGTTGAGTCCACTTAAATCACTCAAGTGACCCAAAATTCATAAAGTCACTTTTATCCATTAAATATTAAAAGGCTCATCTTGACTTTATACTAAAGTCACTTTATAAATACACATTATGAAGTCCCTAAAGAGAGACATTTGCTCATACTCCTGCTTAGGCACAATAAATGAAAAAGTACCTCCGACCTACCAAAATCTAACAGGGTTGGGACTGACCACAGGGCCTTCACTCAGTGAACTAGTGACCTAGTGACATAGCACGTGCATTTATGAGATATTAAAAAATAACCCTGATTTCACTAAATATTGATAAATACCTCCCAAAATCGTTTTGTTCAACCCCCCTCTCAATACCTCTTTCCAATAAGAAAACTTCATTTTTTTATTAGATATCCCTAACTTTTACTAGATACCCCTTTTTATAAACCCCCAACACCCTGCATCCTCCCAATACCTATAATATATTGACTTAATTTTCCACAATTTAAAAACCCCTTTATGAATGAACGTGATAATAAATTGATCAACAAGGTAAAGTCCTTTGGAACTTACTAAAAGATCAATCCTTCTCAATGAGTTGAATTTTTTGTTTATATTATTTATTCTTACCTTTGTCTTTTTGTTTTTCCAAAAGAAAATTTTCACTTGTATTATATCTGGTTTTTTAATAACCAAAAGGATACAAATCCGAGCCTTTACAATACATATGATGATTGTTCCCATACATATCAGAACTATACCAAAATCAATTCCATACAATAGGTAGAGATCCCATAATAACTTGCGGAGATAGATATAACCTATCAATTCCTATCATCGCTGGTCTATCATGATGACAAAAAAATTATATACCTTCAAGATAGAATGATACAAAAAATAACAAGGTCTGGCAAGTATCAAAACTAAAAGAGAATAATACATTGAGGAGGAATCTCAAATCCATTTGTCCAATGTTGATACATCAATATGCCAGTATGTTTTGATAAAGCATTTTTAGATAGGATATCTGCCTCCACATTTAATTTCCTGTATATATGTGAAAAAATGATCTGAGAGAATGCTTGAGTAAGCTCAATGATCCTATCTTTCCAACATTCCAACGTAAGAACTTGAAGCTTTCCTTTTTTGTTTAACTAGTCAATAATGATTTTGGAGTCTCCCCTCACATGAAGATCCATAATATTATGACGAGGAGCCAAAAGAAGGGTGACCTAGACGCCAAGTAGTTCCGCCTTTGTATTTGTTCCTGTGCCACAGTTGAAGGTCCTGGTGATCCTAGTGCCATCACAAAGATGAATCATCCCGCCCACTCCGCATTGCAGTCTAGTATTTTGAGAAGCTCCATCGAACCATGCATTGTTTCCAGTCATCTGAAGAATTGGATAAATAAAACGAGGGGCAATAATTCTCTTCATCTTATCAATTTTCATCTCACCCAATATTCTGAAACAAATTGTGTTTATGGAGACATATATATTTTCAAAAATCACCTGATTGCAAGTAAGCCAAATAAACCAGCAGACAATAACTGGTAGATGAGGTAAGGTGAAGTCCTCCAGAGACCAATTTTCCAAGCAATCGTGTAAATTTGTGCTCATCCACGTCTTTTGGAGATTTAGGACTATTGTGATCTTATGCCAGATCGATTTTGTAAATGGACAGTCCAAAAAGATATGGGAGATAGTTTCATAATTGTTGCGACAAAGAAAGCACATATTAGGACCCATCCAACCCCGACAAAGTAGTATATCCCATGTCAGGATCTTTTCATTTGCAGCAAGACAAATGAAATTTTTTAATTTTAATGGAAGATACCAATGCCAAAAGTTTCTTCTCCATCCCGTGCATCTATGTAACCAGATAGTAGAAGAAACATCATTGTATACATTCTTAACAATCAATAGGCCGGAACAGTCCCCACCAATCCATTGAAGAGTATATTACACTGCATATAGTCGAATCCCTGCTCCACTTAGCACCGAGCAATAATATTTCCATTCTTGAACAAGTTCCCCTGAGAGTCCCAAATCAGAGTTGGATTTCCAATTTGTGCAAGTGAACCCACCCTCAGAGGTGTGTTGGGCTTGAAAAAGGAAAAAAAACTTTTATATTTCTAAGAAAATCTAGTAAACCAGAAGAGAGAAAATCCTTGGATCCAAGGCCCAATATCGCGTCCCTACCAATATGAATAGCATGTCCCAAACTGGGTTTCTAGCATAACCAGTGATGAATAAAAGTGAAGTTTTTAAAAAGAGTTCTCCAGATCGAAGAGGCACTATTTGTGCATAAAAATGGAAGTCTGAGCCAACAAACAAGTGATAACGGAGCAATATATTTTCCATAAATAATATGATGCCAAATACCATCCTGTGTTAATACACGCCAAAGTGTTTTTGACACCAAGGCTTGCTTGAAAAGGGAAAGATTGTGAAGTCCCTAGCCACCAACTGCTTTTGGCTTTGCGATAATATCCCATCTGCAAAGATGAAGAGAATGATTTTTATTGCTGCCAATACATAGAAAAGAAAACATCATTTGTCTAATCTTGTTCAAAATGGAGTGAGGGATGGTGGAAAGATCCATCCAATAAATTGCATGGCCTTCTGATGCAACCTGCCTACTCCCCCGTAGGGCTACACGACCTCTCGGTCAAGGATCTCCGATTCTTGAGTCAAATGACCCTCTGAAACCTTAATGGTATCCTTCTATATCTAAACACAGGCCCTTTCGACTTCTTGGTGCAGGTCTAATAGCACCCACAACCTTCCCTCTCACTCTCTTGCAAAATCTCATAGCACCGGGTGTTAGCTCCTTTTTCTGATAAGCCCCCTCTTGATGTGACCTTAGGTGATGACCTCTCGTGACCACGCGATTGTGGGCGTGGCCAAAGAGGTTTGGGATCAAACTACTTTTTAGCCCGCAATTCTCCTTGAGCCTCCATATGTCCTCTTTCCAAAACCATGGTCTGGATTTCGGTCCACCCTCAACATTTTAAAGTTCATGCAACTCCTATCCCCAAAATGCTACGGGACCGTCGATCTCTTGATCTTGATGATACTGTTTGAATTGACGATTCAGATCTTCCCTTTTCAAATCCACAGACTAGATCTGCCCCTCCTGAACCAACGGATGTGATCTCCTTCGTGATTCCAGACTTCAGACTTTTCAAGTCTCAAACCCTGCTTTCCTCCATACGCCAATCTTTCAGAGTTAACGATCAGTGGACACCTGTCCTCCTAAATCAACGACCCTGCTTCTACTTCGGGTGTTTGACCTTTCAACCAAATCAACGGTCCTGTGGCCCTCGTCTCGATTAGCGGTCGATATCTCCTTCAGGTCTTCGAACTTCTGAGATTCTCAAATCTCAAACTTCACCCTTTTTCCCAATGGATTTTATCCAAAGGCTATAATCCGTTGACACGTGTCCACTTGATTTGACAATCGAGGATTTCTTCGGGTCTTTACCCGGAGTGCATGGATCTATTCCACGTCTCTCTTGATCTGATGACTATGAATTACTTCGGGACTTTACCCAAAGTCCACAGATTCACACCATGTATCCGCTTGATCAGACGGTCCAGATTCACTTCGGACGATCCGACGCTTGATATTTTCTTCGGCTGATCTGACGACTCAAATCTACTTCGGATGATCGAATGATTGAGATTTTTCTTCGGCTCTCCATCTCTCCGGACTTCGGAAATCTCAATTCTCAAACCTTGGTAAGTTCTCTCTCCTGCGTGTGCAAAGTGTTAAGGCTCGTGCACCTTGCTCTGATCAGACGGTTGTTGATCCTTTGCACTGTGATCCAACGGCCACTGTCGCTTCTCCTCTTGAGCTTCAGATTTCTTTCGACTTAGAATATTTATCAGTCTTCAAAGGTTTTGACCTTTGCTCCTCCTACGAGTCCGACTCTTGGATCTCGTCAACACTTATGAAAGTGCTATCTCTTCTGAGATTGATCCTTAAAGGATTTCGAATTCCCACACACTCCTTGCATTCGAGGATTTCGATAACTCAATTCAAAGGATTTCTTGAAAAGAAATTCTTCTCGCCCTCTTAGTGTTCCTTTGTTCTGGTTCTTCAATGCTTGGTCGCTTCTTGACACTGTGCACTCCTTGCAACTGGTCTAAGTTTCCTATGCTCTCTCTCTGAACTCTTTCTGAGTTAATTTGAGACTCAGTCGACGTACTCCTTGTGTTCGAGATGCACACCTTGCATACGAGTTTCAGAAGAGAAGCAAGTGAAACTTATTAAGTTTCATCACAAACTCATATGATCAACTTCTCAAACAATCATACATGAACGAAAATAAACTAAACGACATACACATAATGCAACATTCATTCAATCACACATTAAAATGAACACAATCCAAGATTTGGGACAATTATGTCTGTTCTATTCATTCATGAAACAAATTACATGATATTGCAGCTCCCCACCGCGTATTTCTTCTACCCTATACTGTTCTACTGATCCCTATCTGATAATACTTTTACAATGCAACAACAACTATCTAAGGACTAGCTCCACGATCTCTCTCGTCCTATCTGCAACCTATCGTATCAAGTCATATCGGTTACCTACTTTGTCCTATTACAATAACTAACAATTATTACCAGATAAGAGTCAACACTCTATATATGCAACCCCTTACAATCCTATACGACTTTACAAACACGACATATTTAAAAATGGTGTTTCCAAAATATCTCAACAACTTGATTTACTTCTCAGTTAATTGTTGATTTGAACTCTGTCATGCTGAGATGTCGTTTCTTTGCCTCCACAATTGCATCTTTGAGTTTGAAGGCGATGCTCCTGCATCACTTTCCACCACCGATTTTAATAGAATGTATCTTCCACCCAGAGTGAGCCAACGATTGCACCAATGTGCAATACGTTTTTCAAATTTTATACGAAGCCAATTCCAATCAGCTGCTTTGTAACAATCCGGCTTGAGGTAATAGCCTAGATATCGTAGACCCAGAGAAATCGCATATTATCCAAATGAAAAGATTGATTTAAAAGTCTCAATGTCTGCCACTAGTAGACCAGAGTAGTGACAAGTGGATTTTGTCTCATTTATCTGTAATCTTGAAGCGCGACAGAAGAGGTTCATGATCGATTTGATTTCCTGCCATTCTCTTAGGTCTGCTTTTGTGGCAATGATGATATCATCCACAAAGAATAAGTGTCGTACTTTTACCAATCTAGAAACCTTAATGTCAGTGATAATCCCATCACGTTGATGCAACTTGAGAATTATACTCAAACCTTTTAAGGAAAAAATAAAAAGGAGTGGGGAGAGATGACATCCCTGCCATAGGCCTCTTTCATTTGAAAAGAAGGATGTAGCTTCTCCATTAACCAAAACGGAAATGGTCACACTAGACACGCACCCGATGATCCAATTTGTGAAAGGAAAGCTGAAACCAGATTGCAATAAAATCATTTTGAGGTAGTCCCAATTGATACAGTCAAATGCTTTTTTTAGATCCAGTTTTAAGATCAGTGCTTGTAATTTCTTTTTTTTTTTATGTTGTGTAGTACCTCTTGTGCCGATCCAACAACATCCAGTATCTGCCGACCTTTGATGAAGCCTAGATGTTCCTCCGAGATAAGGTGAGACATGTACGACTTAATCCTGTCAGCCAAAAGTTTTCTAATAAGCTTATAATAGAGATTGCACAAAGCAATAGGCCTAAAATCACTAAAGGTGATAGGATGATTTGATTTTGGAATCAACATCAGAAAAGTAGAGTTTAGAGCTCGAGAAATTGTTCCTTTGATTCTGGAATTTTCGACCAGTTCCCAAAGATTATCATTGATCAGATCAAAAAAATGAAAATAGAATTCGACTGTCCAGCCATCCAAGCCAGGACTTTTGTCCTTTTTAAAGGTGTTGTGCGCCTTCCAAATCTTCTCTTTTATGCATGGTGCAAAGAGATGTTCTGCCTCACTATCATTGATGATATTTGGATATAGTTTTGTAATAGATGCTTGATCAATAATGTTAGTAAGTCCTTTATCTCAGTAGGCATTATTAAAGTGATTGTGTGCCGCATCTAGTAGATTTTCTTGTCCAGTGATAGAGACAACACCATCCAATTGAAGTGCCCAGATGTGCTTGTAATTCCTTCTGTGACTCACAAATTTGTGAAAAAGCTTTGTATTGTTGTCTCCACAGTTGATCCAGGTGGCTCTTCTTTTTTGTCGCCAATGCGCTTCCTCAATTAAAAGTAGATTATTTCGTTATGTCTCAAGAAGTTTTAAATGGTGTTGTAGATTAATGTGATCAATACCCTTTTTCTCATAGATTTCTAAGTTCAGATCTTGAATGTTAAGTTCAAGCTGAGATAGTCTATCAAAAGTCTTTGATAACAGTTGTCGAGCCCAACATTTTACTTTTGATTTTAGAACTTTTAAATTTTCAGCTAATCTCCTCTGTACATCCGGCTCATTTTTAAAAGTTTGATCAGTCCATACATCAGAGACCAGTCGCTCAAATTCAGGATTCCCCAACCAAATAGGATTAAACTTAAAAGGATAAGTGGAGTGATGAGAGTATGAATCAAGTTGTAGAATAATGGGGGCATGATCCGAGATGAAAGGATATGCGACCCAAGTTCTATATCTATCGGCATGTTGAAGAAGTGATTCTGATAAGAAGAAATGATCAAGACGTTTTGATATAGTCGTTGTACCAAGTCTACCATTTCTCCAAGTAGGGACCACCTCGAATGGAAGGAGATCGACCAAATTGTGTTGTTGGAAAATAGCAATGTATTGTAAGGCCGTTGCGTCGGTGGAGGCATTCAATCCCCAAATCTCAACAGAAGATAAGGTGAAGTTGAAATCCCCCGTCAGGATGAGATTTGGTTTTGCTAGAAGACCGGAAGCCGAAACCTTTACCTAGAAAGCCAAATTGTTAAAACAAGGTCCATATACGTTGAGAATGTTTACCTGTCGCTTGTTGGCACAACAGGTGCCTGTCAATAAGATGCCACCACAGCAAAATAATGACTTTAGATAAAAAAGACAGGATCCCAAGCCACAAGCAATCCACCCGAAGTGCCCACCGAATTTACCGCACTAACAAACCAGTGAGGCTTTAATCCATTGATAAAAGCATGTGAACATTGTTCGTCCACCAAGGTTTCCTGGAGAAAAATAATGCTAGGATGAATGGTATCAATCAGTCGTCGAAGAGAGGCCTTTTTTTAGGGCGCCTCCAACCCCACGAATGTTTAGGGACAAGAGTATCATGGACGTGACCTAGAAAGGGCTTTAATGCCTCTAAGCACCCCAAGGTCAGTCAATTCAGCAGGTGGAACAATAGATAGTGTGACAGATGAGCAGGCTTTCCTCCGAGCATTGCGGGTTTTTATAGGCAAGGTCTCAAGTCCTAAGCCACGTGACCAGGAGAAATCCTTTTTAGTTGAGTCTGTAGATGGATCATGACAGGAAGTGGAAGGTAAATCTTGTAAATCATTGATGGTTGATTTTCCTAAATAGGTAGGTAGTGGGACCAAAAGATGCAAATCTACTAAAGGAGGGATGGAGGAGGATAACCCAATACTGTCAATATCCTGTTCCTATAGTGAGGATAGCAGAGAAGTTGTCCCAGCTGTATTAATGTTATTCAAAGAGTGAGGTGTAGAAGGGAGGTTTACTCGATCCGAGGACAGATTTGGGGAGGAAATTGTGGGGACCCCACCTGTGTTAAGTGGCAGGGAGGAAGACAGATGTTCGATGATCAGTGTCAATAGTGTAGCAGGAGGAACAGACTTAAAGGACTCTAAAGCCACATATGGTATAGAAGCATAGGGGTTGCATGGCATGGGCAAAACAGTTTGATTAGGGTCAAGTCCTGGGATAGCTAAGGTATCTAAATGGTGTCGTTCCCAAGAAGAGAGAGTAAAATACAGAGTAGGACATAACTGTTTTAGCTTACCTGTGAGCGTGATAGGAGGAGTCGGTTGTAAATCGGTAGTGTCCATCAGGTCCTCAGTCCCCTCGTCCATAATGCCTTCAAAGCCTGGTGTATAGGAGTCCACCCCGGGGAATCATCCTTAGGTAACTTGCAAAGATAGGATCCTTCTGATTCCTCTTCTTCCGAAGCTCCCTTGCATTCACGCCAAAGATGACCCGTTTGATGACATGTTGTACAACGAAAAGGAATACCAAGGTAATCTAGTCACTAAGTCATCGAGCATCCTTGCCAGAAAATGTCTAGGAAATCCGGTAGCCCAACATGTATGTCGAGTTCGACCATAATCCTCGCCATTCATTTGTTAGACCTCTTCAAGAGCTTTGGGTCAATACAAATAAAGCGTCCTAGTTCATTATCGATGGCCTCCAGAGCCTTCTCGGTCCAGTATTGTAGGGGTAGTTTGGGTAAAAGAACCCATACATGTCGAAACCGGAAGGAGTCTATTGATGGGTTAAAAGAAACACTCCACCTTTTGAGCATAATACTGCCAATTCCAATGGTCCAGAATGTGTCAATTATAAGCTGTGAGTCTTCTAGAGTGTTAAAAATAAAACCAAACCAACCAAAAGATAGAGAAATGAGCTTCGACACATATCCAAGAATTGGTAGCCAGTTGTCTAATAACCATTCCCGTAGAGAATCAAAGCTAAGAGCACGGTATGTGAACCTACCCACAAGTCCACAGAGGGAGAGTTGAACTCTTTCCTCTAAACCCACATCCGAGACCATTATCAAGCGTCGTTTTCTCTTGTTAGGATTCCACAATTTATTTGTGTCCGAAGGCTTGGGTAACCATGATTGAGAAAATCGAGCACGCTCAAACATAACTTTTTTGTGTCATTTGTCTATGCGACCAATGGAGGATATCAGTCTAGGTAGCGGAGAAGAAGTCGGATGTGTTTCAGTGGTGGGCAAGCAAGGTGAAACAGTATGCAGAGGAGATGATAGTTCTGCCACCTTTGGTAATAAGGTATGGTGAGAGGACGTAGAAACAAATGGAGCATCTGATGGTGGGAAGAGGCTGACACTCTTCCATAGGGCTTCGCCAGCCACACTCATTAGTGCGCTAACCTTAGCCTCCATTGGAAGGTGTTGGAAGGTCTCTCTGGTAGGTGCCACCTCGCGCAGATAGTAAAGGTGGGCAGGATTCAAGGCATAAAAACTTGTGTAGGGGTTAAGTAAACACCAGAACTGTCAAGTCTATAAGAAATATAGTTATGATGCTAGACAGTAAGAGTACAAAAGAGTGGCAGAGTAGGTGTTAAGGAGGAGAAATTTCAGTTATGGAGCACAAGTGGAGGGTTTAGGTGAGTGATAGATATGACTAGAGGGGATCTGACGGTCATAGAAGGCGCTCCAATGCTTGGGAAATAACTATACCATTAATGTTGTGCTCCAATTCCAGTTAGGAAACCACATTAGTCATATCGCCCTTTTGTATCGAGTTTCGGGTTCAAATCTGTATTCACGCATGGTATGGCCAGATGTAGGTTTTGATAACACCCAAGTGTTTAGTGACACCGGATCCTATGGCCAGATTTCCCCATTTCTAAAAGAACCCTGCAAACATCCGAAAAAAATGCCATTAAAGCCGAGTTCCGTTAAACCTAATAAGCAGAAACGCCATTAACATTGAGCTCCCCCGTCAAGCTGCTTATACCTCTATTCTTACCTTTGTCATAAATATTTGGATTCATCCCTTGTATATTTTAAATACTTTAAATAATTCATTCAATTCATGTATTCATGTTTCTTATTCATTTATTCCTTATTATCCTACTTCATTTAATTTCAGTATTCGTATTCCTTATTTTGTGAATAATTGTAATGCACATGTTACCCTCCCTTGGATATCCCTTGGATAAGAAATGACAAATTTCACATTTTTTTCATCAAAGTTTCCTAGTTTAAACTTATAATAAAATAATGGAAATATTAATCAAACAATAAATCTTCTTACCATCCTTTTTATCAAACCAAAATTATTAAGATCCTTTATTTCTAAATGTAATATATAAATATAAACATTAATATATCAATATACATTGCACACATCATATTTATATCTCTACAACTAAATAAATAAATTCATAAATCACTATTACATTTTGGATGAGTTTCCATAAAAATTATCACCAAAGTTACCATTAACACATTTTCGATGAGTTTCCATCAAAATTATCACCAAAATTACCACTAACATAGTTAATTTTAAATTTCTCATTTTCTTGTATTTAATTACATCTTTTTAAATGACACATTATATTTCCACTAAAGTTGCAACCAAGGTAATGACCATGAATATGCCCCTTTTGAATTCTAGATGATCTCTATCATGACCAATAAATATTAGTAATTATAACCATCTAAATGACCAAGATTGTGATTCTATTAAATAAATAAATGAGTTTTGAGTTTTGACAAGATTAATGTCGTCATTTATGTCCATATTAACATTTAGTTAGTGTTACAATCGCAACCATATGAATGACCATTATTATTACTATTTTTGTTTTCCTTTCATGAACTCAATTATGACCATTTGAACATCTAATTATATTTATTTTTAGGTTCTTATTAAGTATTAAGTGCAGTTTATAAAAAAATAAATTCGAAATGACTCATAAACTTCATATATTATGTATTTTTAAATAGCTTTAGTTTATTAAAATTATTAATTTTTTATTATATATATAAATGTGTTAATAATTATTTTAAATTAATTCAAACCAAATAATAAAAAAAACTAATTAACAATAAAACAATTTTCCTTTTTAACCAAAATATAAAATAAATGACTTATAAACTTCATATATATTTATGTATTTTTAAATAGTTTTAGTTTATTAAAACTATTAATTTTTTATTACATATATAAATGTATTAATTATTATTTTAAATTAATTCAAACCCAATAATAAAAAAAACTAATTAACAATAAAACAATTTTTTTTTTTTAACCAAAATATAAAAGAAATCACTCGTAAACTTCATATATTTATGTATCATCCTTCTTTCCCTTGAACTTCACATCAAAGGCTATTCTATTGGTCCTCTCTACCCACTTCGAGCTAAAGGGATAAACAGTAGAGGCCGTCTTATCAAGCAGTGGATGAAAGCTAGGCCGTCATCATTCGGTTTCGGGTGCGTCGGTTACTACCCCTCCAAACTAACAATTTTCTTTTTTAACCAAAATATAAAAGAAATCACTCATAAACTTCATATATTTATGTATTTTTAAATAGTTTTAGTTTATTAAAATTATTAATTTTTTATTACATATATTTATTTATTTATTTTTAAATGGTTTTAGTTTATTAAAATTATTAATTTTTTATTACATATATAAATGATATAAATGTGTTAAATTTTATTTTAAAATAACAAGAAAACAATTTTTCTTTTTTAATTAAAATATAAATATTATATTAATAAAAAGGATGTAGTAAAATTAAACAGTCCTCTATTGCTATAAAAAGTAATTCAAAACATATTATATGAAAAACATGTCAAAAGTGTTCTTGCTTGTGGTATGCTTGACAAAAACTCCTGAGATTATAATAACCTTTGAAATAGACAAAGTTCAACGATAGACTTGGTTATTGTTTTCTTCCTCTTGATCGACATTTAGTTGAGGCTCTTCCTAGGAGGATGGTGTCATCTGCAAACTAGGAGTGGTTCAAGCTCTTTACTCCCCACACTATTTTGATCCTAGGAAGATTCCCAACAATTCTTTCTACCTCTAGTCTTCATCTTAGAGATTCAACCATGATGATATAAAAAATTGGAGACATGGGTAACCTTTTTTCAGGGCTTGACTTCCTTGAAAGAAAGAAAGGGGGACGACTATTGACTAAGGGCGTGATCCAAGGGGCATTGATACAAGAGGAGATCCATCTGATAAAGGAGAAGCTAAAACCAAATTTACTCATGACCTCGAATAAAATAGAGTGCCCCACCCATATGAAGCAAGTGTTCAATCATACATAAATGCAATAAGCCAATGTTTTTGAATGCGATTGTATTGCTTCTAACTTGTACACATAGAAAGGGATAAAAAAACCAAAACATTATTTTCTCTACTAAACATTGGCTCAATAGTGCGCGCACATATCAGTTAAGATTAATTTTAATTTATTAGTGCAAGACAAATATTACAGGATTATTTTATAAAGCTTGGGGAAAAAATTCACTCCAAAAGAAACCTTGATTATAAATTATCAAACTAGGGTCTCCCACAAGGTATCCACTATAATTAGTTTTATATACCTTAAAAAGATAATCGAATGTAAATTTAAACGATATGGATCATTATCCAAAAGCGAAGGCCATGATAATAAATGGAACTTCAAACTTCTTATTGATGAATATGGATCCTTACCAAAAATATTGAACCAAACTAAAAAGGTTTTACACATGCATATGGGTTATTGATTAAAAAACCAAACTAAGGGGCAAATTGGACTTGAAACTTTTCACACATGACTATAGATCCTTAACGAAAATATCAAACCAAATTCAAAGGGTGTCACACATGGACATGGATCATTAACCAAGGCGGGGTTAATGGATCTTGAAACCTCTTAGACATGCAATTATACCGTTAACCAAAAAACCAAACCAAACTCAAAAACTCTCATACTTGGATATGGATCATTAACCAAAAGAGAAAATTAAGATTTTGTGGCAAGGCACATGTTATTGTTAGTTTCATATTGCGTGAAAATATAGAACTTTCTATAGCTTGATGAGATGTAACCTCCATATATGTGCTTTGTAATATATTTTTTGTGTTTATCTTTTCTCCCAATCTACCATTTTTTCATCTATATCGTCGACATGAAGAAAATTTTAGTTATCTAATCATATATGTTTTAGGTTTTAAGAAATTGTCACAGTTTTTTGTTTGATTAAATTCATGTTTAAATTCAAATTTCTATCTCCTTATTTGTTTTTGCAATATATATGTGTCCAATTCTTTTTCTTGGAGTAAAACAAAACCTCAAAATTCTTATCCATATAAATCACTTCCTTATTCAAACAAATCAGAAAAATCCCTTATTCCTACTCTTATCTCATATCCTCTTCCTAGTCCCTATCTTTACCCATGTCCACTCATCTTTTCTCACATCAACGCTCTCCTTTCCTATCCTTTACCATTTTCTTCTAATATCCTTCCATATGCAGTGGACTATCTTTACCTGTGCTCTCATCTTCTCTCACATCTACGCTCTCCTTTATCATTTTCTTCTAATACCCTTGCATATGCAATGGACTAGAACTATGAAGGGAAAAATCCATTTTGAATATTTTGATGACTTTTATTTGTTAATATATATAAACGAATGTAACATAATAGTAGACCTATTTACGCATATCATTATTTTTAAAATTATGTTTCTAATTATGTAAGGTGGTTAATAGTTATGGGGGTAGTAGTGGTTGATAAATTAGTTGTTAGTGGGTTTAATGGATTGGAGGTTATGGGTTAATAGACTAGTGGTTAATGTTGGTTCAACATTAGTTGGTTAGGGATTTTTCAAGGTTAAGGGGTTAGGGTTTTTTTCAAGGTTAATGGGTTAGGGATTAGTGCTTAGTAGGTTAAGGGATAGTGAGTTAGTTGGTAAGGTCCAATGAGTGAATTAATGGATGAGGGGTTAATGGTTATTAGTGAAGGGTGAGTAGCTTAAATGTTAGTGGGTTGGGGATTAAGGGTTAATGGGCCAGTGGTTAGAGGGTTGCTATGTTAAGGGTTACGGGTTGTAGGGAGAATGAGTTAGGGGTTACTAGGTTACTAGGTTAATAAGCACTAGGCCGAGGGTTAAGGGGTTCAATGTGTTAGCGGATTCAAGGTTATAGGGTTAAGTGTTAATGGTTTAGAGGTTAGGGTTAGATAGTTGGTTGAGGGATATGATATAGGTGTGAGGGGTTAGTTGATTAATGGATTAATGTGTTAAGGCTTAGGGGTTATTGGGTTAATATCTTAGTGATTAATGTATTATGATTTAGTTCACTAGGGGTTAGGGGTTATTTTTTTATGGGTTAGGGTATAGGGGGTTAATATGTTTGGGACAAATTACTTGGTTAGAAGGTTAGAGGATAAGCATTAGGGGTAACAGTTAGTGGATTAATGGATTAGTGTGTTAAGGATTATGGATTAATGAGTTAGGATTTAGAGAGTTAATCTGTTAAGGGTTAGTGTTTTAAAGGTTAGGGGTTAGTGTGTTGGGGACTAATGGTTAGTGGGTTAAAGGCCATAAGGCGTTAGTGGATTAACGATTATGGTTTAGTGGGTTAGTTGTTAGGGGTTAGAGGTTAGTGAGTTAATATGTTAAGTGATATGCGTTAGTGGGATTGGGATTAATGGATTAATGTGTCATGGGTTAAAGGTTATTGTGATAGGGGTTAGTGGCTTAGTGATTAGGGAGTCAATGTGTTTGGGGATTAGTGTTTTAGGGGTTAGGGGTTAGTAGGTTAAAGGTGGATTAGTTTTTGCTAGATACAATTAAACTAATTTATACTCGATAATACATTAAAATATAATAAGTTATTTTTATTGATATGGTAGTATAGTTAGCATTTCAAAATTTAATTCATCAAAAAATATAATTAATGATTTATTTTTTTTGTAACTCTATTGAAATTAATTATGGATGCTAAGGAGACTAGAGGGAGAGAATTTTGGGAATTGAGATATGTTGGATGCTTTTAAGATCTCTACTTATGAAACAACAATGATTGTAGTAACACCTTAAAATTGGGTTGTAATTTTGTTTCTATTGAAGGAATTTTCAATGTCATTAATACATACATTAAACTCAACATTTATGTAGACATTGTGGGGACATTTTAGTTGATGCAGTAATGTCCTATTATGAATGCTATTACTACTCCAATAGTTGTGGTCATAATATTTCACACAAAAAAATCCTAACAACGACTAGTGGACATAAGAGAGACCATTTCAATGATCCATTAGGTTAGGATTTTTATTGGGACATTGCTTTGGTGACATTTCTTATGGAATATTATAGTGAATTAAAATAAAAACAATATTGTGAATCACACAATAACATAATCCTATTTTTTAATAAACTAGCACCAATGATTGTTAGAATAAAATTTTACCAAACATCCATAAGATCTTAATCTAGAAGATCCACCCTTGATATTAGGGCCAAAATGTGACAAGAGAATCTCTCAAAACCCTCTCTATCGGCGAAATGATTAAGGTGGATATTGGTGGTCACCCACCTTTTCTACCAACTCAGAATGGTTCCCCATCTTGGTAGCTTTTTAGGCCCTGAATTTTTGACACATTTTTGAGACCTCAAACAATGTTCTTTTGGCCATACGATGTCTTAGGGTTGTCGTATGCTTACCTAAGACTTCACCAAAATTGTTCTTCTCATCAATGTCTTTCCAACAAGCTATCATGTGCCCTAAACAATATTTGTATATGGAATTTGTAGCTCCAAGAAGTTGACATATCAACTAGACTCCTTGGAGCCCACATTCCTTTTGCTACTTCATATCCTAGGGTTAGGGTTTTGGATATTTAGGGATTTTGCCTCATATCCATAATGAGAGTTCCCAAAACCCAAATGTTGGAATGAGAATCCCAACCCTTTCCCCTTCCAATGGTTTATTTTTGGGTAAGCAAAGTAAAAAACTTATATTACTTAGGGAGTGAATGTAAAACAAATACGAGGGTAGTGATTCTTTTAATACACTGCAAGGATCCCGTTTTAAATCTATGGAATTGAAAGAGAATCATATCATGATAATAATGTACAAACTTACTATCAGTGAATTCACAATCAAAATATATACTACTGATAACCATATCTATAAACTGTGATTTTTATTTCTGGGAAGCTTCAATCTTATGCATATCTAAAGGAACATGGTTATATACTACGAACATAGTAGAAGATTTAAAAAGGAAATAAAGAGAGTTGAATAGTAACACCCAATTTCATATTATATTGATGAAACATAGAGAAATAGTCAAACAATTTTCTAGGGTTTTCATCTTAAATATTGCATTTAAATTGCAAAGGAACCTAATTTCTTTCCAAAATAGTATTGATTATCAAATTTCCAATTTTGGGAAATAAACACATAATTTTGCTACTTTTCCCTTGTGTAGCTCATTAGTGAAGAATGAAAGTAGTGGTTTTGGCATGATTATAAGTGTTTCCAATTTCCATGAAGAATAATGTGTTGGATTTCCAATGGTTTATTTTTTTGGTAAGTAGAGTAAAAGACTTATATTACTTAGGGGGAGAATGTAAAACAAATACGAGGGTAGGTGATCCTTTTAATACACTGTAAGGATCCCATATTCCCACATTAAATCTATCTGGGAATTGAAAGAGAATCACATCATGATAATAATGTGCAAACCTACTATCAGTGAATTCACAATCAAAATATATACAGCTGATAACCATATTTATAAACTGTAATTTGTATTTCTTAGAAGCTTCAATCTTATGCATATCTAGAGGAAACATAGTGATATACTATGAACATAGTAGAAGATATAAAAAGGAAATAAAGAGAATTGAATAGTAACACCCAACTTCATATTATATTGATGAACCATAGAGAAATCGTTAAACAATTTTCTAGGGTTTTTATCTTCAATATTGCATTTAAATTCCAAAGGAACCTAATCTCTTCCAAAAATAGTATTGCATTTAAATTCCAAAGCAACCTAATCTCTTCCAAAAATAGTATTGATTATCAAATTTCCAAGTTTGGAAATTACACACATAATCTTGTTACTTTTCCCTTGTCTAGCTCATTAGTGAATGATGGAAGTAGTGGTTTTGGCATGATTATAAGTGTTTCCAATTTCCATGAAGAATAATGTGTTGGATTTTGCAGATGAGATACATACCATTCATTTCAAATAGGCAATATTGTTTTTCAACAAATGTACATAATCACATGGCATACCCATAATCATGAAACATGGTCTAATTCTCAAAGCTAAAGTTGGGAAGAATGTAGTTGAAACTGAAACAATAAACCTTGGTTTACAAGTAACTTAGAGATAATAATACAACTAGCATTGATATTAGAAATTATAGCTCCCTAAAACTTTTGGCTAACAATCTCTTTTTGGATTCATTGAAGTTGTTGGAGGATTGGTTGGCACTTAGATTTAATTGTGGGTTGGGTTTTAGGTTATTCATTAAAACTTAAAAGTATTAAGA
>JASDQU010011908.1:36259-58239 GCA_032191745.1 Picea mariana
TGTTAGTGCTAGACTCTTTTCTCCTTTCCTTTATGAGGTTTGGTTTGTTAATGGAATGGTTGTTAGTGTTATATTCGACTCTCCTTTCCTTTTCTTTATGAGGCTTGGTTTGTTGATGGGATGGTTGTTAGTGCTATATTCAACTCTCCCCTCCATCCCTTTATGGGGCTTGGTTTAGTGTAGTGGTTTATGGTACTAGCTCTCTTTCTCGAAGTCACTAGTTCCATTCTTCCCCCGAACAAAAAAAACAAGCATTGGCACGATTTGTACATCGTTGATGATGAGATGGTTGTTAGTGCTATATTTGACTCTCCTTTCCTTCCCTTTATGGGGCTGGGTTTGGTGTAGTGGTTTAGGCACTAGCTTTCTTCCTTGAAATTGTTAGTTCCACTCTCGGCCCGGATAAAAAAGGCAAGCGTTGGCACGACCCGTACGTCGTTGTTGATGGGGATGGTTGTTAGTGCTATATTCGACTCTCCTCTCCTTCTCTTTATGGGGTTTGGTTTGATGTAGTGGTTTATGGTACTAGCTTCCTTCCTTGAAGTCGCTAGTTCCATTTCTTGGATCTATTTTTAATTTATGCTTGATCTTCTACACTTTGTAAATGGTGATGTTTGGTCCCCTGTAATGAGAAGTTCTATGGTTTAATCAAAGGGAATACACATCATAGCACAATGAAGATGGAATTTTTGTGAGTGGGGAATATTCATTCTCCAAACCAACTCACCAACACCCCTCATAGTGTGCATGGAATTTGTATATTGTGCATAGAACTTGTTTCTCTTTATATCATCATATTTAAGTTATATTTTGAGATATCATATCATTGAATTTGGTGATTCTTTATAGTTAGAATGATCAAATTCATAATATGTTCATGAAAAATTTAATATTATCATAAAAATAGGTCTAGAACTGGTTCAATGAAGTTTGTACACATGCTAAAATATGTGTTGAGATTGACATTAGTCAAAATATACTCTTACAAGGGGCAATTTTAGATGGGTTTAGGTTTTGGATTATGAGAATACCACTTTTTGGTATTGACTCTGCTAACAAATGGAGCATCTACAAGACTCTTTTCCTCAAGCACATTCCTATTAAAAAAAGGAACAAAAGACATAAATCTAAACCAAAAGTTGGCAAGCATGTGAATAATTGTTTATGGAGGATGATGATGCATAGACCGTTGTAAATCAGTGCACTGCTGATTTAGATAAGGAAAACATTGTTTCTCCAAAAGTGTTGAATGAAGAACCCTCTCCTCTCTTAGAAGATAGAGAAAAAGACATGAATACTGAGCTTTCTTCTAAGGGTAGTAGTTGTACATGAAGCCCCTCCAAGGGGAATGAAGAGACTTCATGAAGCCAACACACCTCTGATTCTCATATAGAATGGGTTCCCTTTTGGTCTCTCACCTTCTAATTACAATTAGTAAGTGTGGACCCTTCTTAAGGGGGGGGAACATGAGGTTTAAAAGAAGAAAGGAAAAGGGGGCAATGTTATAACAAAATCTAGCACCCCTAATGAGTGAAAGTCCTAAGCACAAGGGGCTAGTTTGTGTAACTACAGGAGGCTACCCATTATCATCACAAAATCACTTCCTCACTCTCTAGGTTGGTTACTCTCCAACTCAAAGGGGAGTATCCCTAAGATAGATAACTAAGTCTAAATGGTTTGAGGTTAATCAGTGAGGTTTGATTGGACAAAAATGTTTGCTTGGAATTGCTCAAGTTAATTTACAAGTGATGGTTCCAAACTTGGTTTCAATTCTTGTTATGATATGTGAATTTGGGTCACTTGACTTGTTTAAAATTTGAATTCTGGTGATGTCTTAATGGAAGAGTGCTTTAAAATTATGTATGAAATTTAAGGAGTTAAGCCTGTAAATGATATAAACATGACGTGGATGCTTCAAAAATCAGATTCTGGAAATAAGTTGCAGCAATGAAAAATGATGCAAAAGGCATAATTCTTTAATGTGAAACTTTAAACAAAAATTCCAGAATTAACTCTAATATGAAAGGATGAAAATTGCTCCTAAGATGAGAATTTCAAACTTTAAACAGTTCTTGAAATTTAATTTTCTAAATATTTTGATTGCTGAAAATAACAACTAAACTAAAACAAAAAATAATTTGAGTTTTATGTTAAGTTCATCATTTTGCCGAACTATTTTGTGTAAATATGATTTTGTGTAAATAAGAAATTTAGAGTCTGAATTTTCAGCACACCATGATATGAGATTAACCTAATTCATGGTCTAAGATGGAGGTCCTAGGTCAAATAAGCTAGTTGGAAACCAAAATTTATGATCTAAGTTAAGTGCTGGAATGCACAAAACTTAAAATGAAAATTTTCAGCAAGCTATAATTATAGTCTTATCTAAATTTAAATTAGCAATGCAAACTCTAAGGTTAAACTATGGTTGGAATCAACAAATTCTCTAAGATACACAACAAATATGAAATAGAAGTATGTATGAGAGATAATTTTTAAAATTTCCAACAAAGAAACAAGTTGAAAGATTAAAAATTAAGTCGACAAGAGAGGGAGAAACTAGTGCCTACTTATCCTTGAGTTAATGGAGTCTATCCTAATCTTATGAGGATGTCTTAACTTATTCTAGGGCCGAGGATTATAAAAGCTCCTCTAGAGCATGCCACAAAGTTTCCAACTAGTATCTAGGCATGTGATAATTTCATAATTAATTAAAGTGTTATTTCCCCCCGAGTTTCTAGCCTAGTTACTACGTAACTTTGGAAAACAACTAACTTAGAAATTCCTAAAGTAGAAACAAAATAACTAGGGTAAAGAAAGATCACATCTAATTATTCATACTTGGAAGAAGTTTTTACTTGATGCCTTTAACCAATCCTTTGCATGCACAGAAGTTGCTCCAATCCACCATATGAATTCACCAAGATCTCTCACATAGCATGGAAAATAAATGTAGTCCAAAGATATGCTCCAAGAAGAAGAAGAGAAATATTATAGCTCACCCGACAACAACAATTAAAAATGAGGGGAACCTCTTATTTATTAAGTTCTAGGCTCAACCATCTCAAATAAAATAATAGTATCCAAGTGATCATGTTTGGCAAGTCAAACATTTTAAAATAATATTACAAGTCTCTTAATTGATCATCAAATAATAATAATACTCTTTCATGTAAGAGTAAAAGACCCTAGGGTGCATACCTAGGAGAGAGAATCTCCAACTAATAATAAAATCATGCTAAAGAGAAGTGTGCCCGAGGAATTTGTCCCAAGTAGTTGCAGTCACCTCCTAGAACATAAATAATGGTCCTCAACAAGTGCACCCTCCAAGAGAAGTAAAAAATTATGTCCACAATGAAATGTCTCTAAATATAAAGTAGTTAGCCAAGAGAGGCTTACCACTCTCGAAATAACAAGTGACCAAGTCCATGGAATAAAATAATAATATCCATGTAATGACTACTCCATCCAAATCTAGGAATATGTGAAGAATCTCCTCAAAAGGCGTTTTCTAATTGTTCTAGGTTTTTCCCCTCCTCGACGAAATCCGACAACATAAATATGCACGAAATCACAATTTTATGTTGTTTAAATTGCATTTTTGAATGCAGAAATGGATTGAGCATGTTGAAAAACCCTTAGAGCACTTAGATTATACAGATTTAACCACACAAATATCCCTGGAAAAAATGCTCGGAAAACGGCAAAAACGTAGCACATTTAGATTACGACTCCTCAAAATAGTAAGTGTGCTCAAATACCAAGTCAAGTATCCTCTTCAATGTTAAAACAAGGTGTGAACATAACCAATTCAAAACTAAGAGTTGAACATCTAGTGGAATGCAACACCTACATTAGCATATCTAAAAAAAAGATTTAATGAGGTGGGAGTTGTCATGAAAAGGAAGGTGCATGCATAACTCACTCTCAAAGGACGTGTGGACTCAATAAACTCCTCAAAATTAGTGCCAAATGAATCAATTGGCAATCCAAGTGGCACATGTTGGTGTGAATGAGGCTAAAATAACCAAATCGATTTAACATGAGGGAAATCATTTTTTTAATGCCGTAGGCTAAACGCTCGTTTTTTCCCTTTTCTGGGCAAATTTTCTGGGGACATTTGCTCGAAATCCAACCAGAAATTGTTGGATTTGCAGATTTGAGTGGTTAATTATGTATAATCCAAGTGCCCCAGGGGTTTTTCAGCATGCCAAATCCATTTCTGCATTCAGAAATGTGATTTAAACAATAGAAAATTATGATTTTGTGTAGATTTATGTCGTCGGATTCCGACTAGAAGGGAAAAAACAGAGAACAATTAGACAACACCTTTTTTAATGCATTGCCTCAACATGTGTGCCAAGGGAGGGAGCTACCCTCAAGTTGTCTTCCTTGTACACAAGTCATTTTTCATTTTTATTTTGGAACTTAGGGAATAAGGCATTGATTCATGTTTTAAAACCCACAATATAATAGTCCAATAATGTAGTGCTTCAACCTTAGGTTTGGGTCTAATTAATCAACAATAAAATATCCCAAACCACTTTGGCACGTTCACACATGAAAAAATGAATAGTATTGAAATATGTGAAATGAGAGTTAAGTTATGAAGGAAAGCTATATGGAAATGGGTGAATATGGGTCATGCATCCTCTATAAGTGGGTAAATTATGGAATATGAATGTGATATAAAACATTTTCTTGTCAAAATGGAAATATGATGACATAATGAGTGGTACCTAGGCTAAATGATGGATGGATGATGAAAGGGGACTTGCATCTAAACACACTACTGGAAGTACACAACCAAGCTAGAGGACACCACAACTAGGAAAGGCATAAACCCACCATGAAATGATCGAGAGAAAATAATGATGAGAATATCATGAGCAAAAGCTAAGGAGATAGGAGATTTCTTCACCAATGATCAATCATGGAGTAGCACCTACAATAATATGAGTGAGTATATATATGTTGCTAAAGAAATCTCCACTATTGATACAATATATAACCAATAAATTTGGTAAGTTGAAGTGATAGTGCCAAGTCATCCTGTGACAATGTCACATTTCCCCTTGATTGGCCAAGGATTAGGTAAGCAATGGAGATAGCACAAAACAACATGTGGAATAACAAAGTGATCCAAGGTCTGCAACGGGTACATGGAAAGTCCATGTGTGTCATCTTGAAAAGTGTCATGAACTAGTCCTCACGCACCCCATACAATATATGATGTAATATGTAGGATTGAGGATTATTTTTTAAAGGGACATAAATGAAATGTACATTACTTCTGTAATTTTATTCTTCTAATTGTAGTATGCACCCAAGAAGTGTAATTTCCATTCAATTTTTAAATAGAAATGACAATTCTTTTTCTTTTAAAAAAATAGTAATAAACCACTTAAATTAAATCGAGAATGAAGACTTTGAATATGTTCATTTTATAATTTTCATTAAACAGTCGGTATGAACTTATGCGAAAATGGTAAGTGTTCATAGTTTTGTCAAAATTTTAATCATTTAATACTATTATGAACAATGTAATAGAGTTTATTTATTATGTAAGGTACATACTATGATTTAACATGCAAAGATCTATAATACCATTCAATTTGGTCATTCTTTGGCTAAGTATAGTGAGTCGGGTACCTATTTTGCTAAACTTGCCTAGGACTTGTCCTTACCCCAACCGTTGTTACCTATGTTGGCACATATCCACAAGTATCAACATAAACATGATACTAAGTAGGACATAAACCTTAGTGATGGTTATATTAACTATCCACTTTCACTAACTTAATAAGCCACTATTCACATTTAATCTAATCTTTAATAAATTATATATAATTACTCTCATTCTAAAAAATAAACCCTTAAAAAGTTGCACAAAATGAACATGTAAATTGTCATATTTTTAGATTTGTACAAAATGGCACAAAATGGACATGTAAACTGTCATATTTGTTTGAACATAACATTTTCTCATTGATATTCTTGTTTTGTGTAGAATGATTTGGTTCATGGTTGGGGTATGGACATGAAGCTTGGCTATTGTGCACAGGTATTTTAGAGTAAATATTGAATTATAAATACATATTTTTTCATTAAGATAATTATTTTTTTACTCAAGTTATTATACACAAATAATATGAATTTTACTATAAGCACTGTATTATTGTCTTTGGAATCTAATGTGCTTGAAAGGTTTTATTTTATAGGGAGATCGAACCAAAAAGGTGGGCATCATTGATAGTGAATATATATTGCACCAAGGAATACCATCACTGGGAGGAATGCATGATCAGAATGTGGTATGTTTATTATCATAATCATAATTTGTTGGTATTGAATTAATTTTCTTATTACACCTTAACATTGAGTTTAACAAATCAATTTAAGATAAATATTAGTGGAGACAAGTTAGTAATCTATTAAAAATCTCCCATAACCATCAAAAATTTATTGCAACTTTTAATTATTTGAATGTGTATTTAACTCAGAGTTCCTTTGGAGTTCCAGACAATACAAGATTGGAGGTATGTATCGAGGATTTTGTTTCATTATATATTAATGAGTAATGTGAATATTTCATGTTGAATCTCTCTAATCTTCTGTAGGTTAGAAAACGCTCCTTCATTGAAATGGAAATTTTCAAGCAAAGGTGGGCCAAAGCAGTTGATGATGATGATTGTTGGATTGATCCTTATTTAAAGGTTAAAGGTTAAATTTTTATTAGGAAGGTAAAAGTTTTAAAAAATAATAATATCAATTAGTTATAATATTCCCATTGAATATGTCTTTCGTATAAATTCACCAAGATCCTCCTCTTATGTAGGAAATGTGGCCATTCAAATTTTCAATATTTAGATAATTTTTGTAATTATTTGAAGATGATTTTGTTACAAGTCTGAGCAAAAATGTAAAGCAGGTACTTACCTCCATTCTTTTATCATAATATAAGCAAATATTATTGCACTGAGCACTTGTTCATATCCACTTCAAATATCCTTATCATACTCTTTTTGTGAGTATTGATTGATATTTAGATTTCCAAGCGGTTATCCCTTGATGGTGTCTTTTACTACACAACCTGTATTGGATTGATTAATATAAACAAGCATTTCAATACTTTTGTATGAGATTACAGAGAATGGATTCAACTTTTATTGAAGACATTCAAATACATAATTTTATTATGAAACATGTGATTTACAGAACATTGAAATCATTAAAATGGATTTAACTTTTATTGATCCTATCTTTAATATTAATTATCATTAAATGTTATATATGTGAGTGTGTAAGATCGATTGAAATCAGCCAGCCATTATCAGTGAATGTATGTTGACTCATCATGGCTATTCAAGGAAAACCACGCCACCTGGAATAATTTGCTGGTGGTTCGTAAGGGGTAGAACTTTCACTCCTATCAGATGTCTCTGGGTCTTGGGATGTTACCGTGTTTCCTTAAGTTGGAGGAAGAGGAACTCTTAGCCAAGCAGAAACAATTTTAAACCATACTCCAAAACCAAACTTTACATTATCAGTTATAAACAAAAGATTTGTATACAATTGATTTTATACTTTAACAAATTTACAATATAATTTCAATGAAGGAATTAAAGGGGGAAAAACTATAAAACAAAAACCTTTAGAATTTTCAAGAATATCCAATTTTAGTATATTAAAATGTTTAAGAATTTCTAATTTTAATATATTAAAAAAATGTTTTGAATTTTAATAAATTTATGATATATTTTTTATTGAAGAAATTTAATGGAAAAAAAACTATAAAACAAAAAACTTTTGAATTTTCAAGCATATCCAATTTTAATACATTACAACAAACAAATTCCTTTTGAATTTTCAAGCATATCCAATTTTAATACGTTACAACAAACAA
This sequence comes from Picea mariana, assembly GCA_032191745.1. Lineage (NCBI taxonomy): Eukaryota > Viridiplantae > Streptophyta > Pinopsida > Pinales > Pinaceae > Picea > Picea mariana. The sequence continues at coordinate 44,166 of JASDQU010011908.1, forward strand.
ATTCCATGCTATTATGCTTATTTTATCTTACTTGATATAAGAAAATTGAGTTACAAATTGTGACATATAATATCCATATTATCATGTCAATACCAAACCTTTTTCCACAAAAAAATTGCTCATTATATTAAGATATATAATCAATACACATAGTCATGTTCACATTACAAAAGAAGGCCATGCCTTTTGCCATCACCAACATCAACTCTACATAACAAAACTCGTAACCAAAAGGATTCCAGTTACCACAGAGCCACCGATGTGACTACTTTAAATAAAACAACTATCAAACTATCTAATAAGACCATGAAGTCAAGAACTTATGTAAATAAGTTTCCACGATACATACATGCCCCAAAACATCAAAAAAAGTCTCAAAACATTAAGACCATTTTATGAAAACTAGAACATTTTGATAAAAAAAATTGGCCCCTCTTGACCATCATTCCAGTGAATGTATGCAATGGCTCCAGTGCACTCAGATAATGTTTTTTTGGATAAAATATCAGCTTCCTGATTTTCTTCTCTGTAAACATGGGCGAATGTGATGACATAAAAGTATTTGATGAGGTCTCTTACCCGGTCTTTCCAACATTCTATAGTAATGACCTGCAATGAGCCAATATTATTGAGCCAATCAATAATAATTTTAATATCCCCAATGACATGGATATTTGTGATAGATAGTCTTTGAGCCAATGTAAGAACAACCCATACACCCATAAGTTCTGCGCTTGTATTTGTGCCCCCACTGCAATTAAGAGTCCATACCAAACCTTATACCCTTTTAATATAGAAAAGAATATGGATAAAAATGTTTCAGGATTTTAGTGATGTTGAAGTTAAATATAAGGATAAAAATGTTTCAGGATTTTAGTAATGTTGAAGTTAAATAAAAATGATTTTAGGAAAGTAAAATTCCACACAAAAAACACATTAACAACATAACTCACAAGATATGGTGGGTATCTTTAATCTCTAAATAAATTTATGAATTGAATTATGATAGTTGACCTGATCATCACAATTGAAGCAAAACATAATTATACAATTCTCCAAATCCATAAAACATGGGATAGCAAGGTCCACCCACTAGTCACTAATGTCGGATATAACCATATACAAAGGGTGAATTACAAATGGATTTAACCTACATAGATCCATTTTAACTTTGGACCTATCAAACATTGCAAGGGATCAAATATGTTGATGTGTAAACCTCTTTCAAGTTTTGTTCCCTCCAAAAGGTTTGCAACTCCCTGAATTTGACCCTTCTCGGTGCTTGATAGATCTAGAGTTAATATGGATTCACATTGTTGTATTGTTGTTATTTCCATTCTGTAATAAAGTCTTTGAAGTCACAAGAGACATTGCATATTCTACCTTTATGCATAGATCCATCTTAACTATGGACCTATCAAACATCTAAAGGGATCAAATCCATTGATCTGTAAACCTCTCTCAAGTTTTGCTCCTCCAAAAAGGTTTGCAACTCCACTGATTTGATCCTTCTCTTCACTTGATAGATCTAGAGTTAATATGAATTTACATTGTTGTATTGTTGTTATTTCTATTATGCAATAGAGCCTTTGAAGGTGCAAAAGACATTGTATATTATACGTTTATGCATACTTAGTATGCTAATTCTTTCTCCATTATTCTGGATATAAGAGTGCTATGTAATTTGGTACAATGAAGTATAATAATGTGAGTAATTTTGAAAACCTTAACAATTCCTATTATTTGAAATTATGAATTGAGTAAGAGGCCAAGAATTATTTTAGAGTCAATAAAGGATTGGATGGAAATTCACATCATCTCGACATATCCATATCATGAGCACCACATGAGTTCTCTCTCTATCTGTGACTCTTGTTTTATGTAAATGATTTATGCCATGTCATTGGAAGAGAACAACTCATTTATGTATTAAAATTCACATATTTTCTCAATGTATTGATCAATAATAAGTATTTTTTGTTTTCCAACTCATTACCATTGCCATTGTAGAATGCATTATTCTATGAGCTATAATGTATTTATGTTGCATATATAATAATGTGGCCTTTTCATTTTCCAACATGTCATGTATGCAACCATTATGTTACATATATAATTTGGTTTTTTTTGGTTCTCATACACGTCAATTCCATCTTTTTCAAACACATATTGTGTAAACCATATAAATAATACACTACATGCATGAATAAAAAGCCAACTCTATTACAACTTTAAGTGTAATAATAGTACATCAAGTCAACAATATGTGGATATTTCCTTGGGATTAATGTATTCTACTCGTAGGCTTGCTTGGGAATTATGAGAGAAAGTAGTATTTGTTTAATGGACTAACAACCTTCCTACATAAGTGGTAAAACATATATATGCAGAGTGATCAAAATGTGTGTATTTGTGTGTGTGTGTGTGTGTGCATAGTGATCAAAACACTTTAGAGGATGTTGTTGACTTCTTATATATTTTACCTAAATTCGACATTAAAATATTTTTTGTTGTTAATATATTATTATTATTATTATTATTAAATGCCACATGTCAACTCAATCTTGAGCACAAAACTACATGTATCTGTCACATTGCATTGTGGAAATTGCCTTTTACTGTAATTACCTGATTCAAATTGGATAATTGTATTATTTTTCATTTAACTCAAATTTCAATGCTTTATGGGTGAAAAAATTGGAGGGATACACTTGTAGTGCCATTTTATCGGTTGGTCCAAATTTGGAAATTTGGGTCCAAAAAATCGTCTAAAATATTCAGGATCCATTTTAAGGCATCAAACAACACTTTTTATGGTCCAAACCTTATTGTACAACCCTCGTCTATCTTCTACACACTGATATCTTTCCAATGGTGTAAGAATCACCTCAATTAGAGTTCGTATGCGAAAGGTATGCCTCTCACAAGTTGACGTCCCATATTGATCGTCATGGTGTGTGTGGATGCCACATCATCCCCCCATTACTTAAACCTGTGGGGATAGCCACGTAATGGATTTTCTATGAAAATTCTAAAAGTTCCAAACCCGATCACTAATTAAGTGTTGAGGAAGCCAATGCCCTAACCCTACATGACTAGCGAACTATGTTAAATATTGGGTCACTAGGAGGAGAAGGGGTTCCATTCTATGTTATTGTATTTTGTTCCATAGTGGAATAGAACAATTGGGAGTATCGAAATTAGAGAACATAACAGATGGGGTTAATATTTTGTAGCAACCTAACAGACCAAGTCTTAGGTAACTCCATAGAGGTGCCTTTTCCTTGGTACTTTCATTATTTCCATACTAGAGAAAAGAGAGCAGAGCAACTTCACCTTCTAGCTAGGTTTTCTCCCATAAGGGTTTCCTAGAGAAAATATTTGTGTTATTTTTTGGATGGTGTGTGATTGTATTTTACTATTCTCTATTTTTTGCATTTTATCTGTTTCATGGATAAGCAAAAAATCAGTAACTACAGATTCTAGAATCTAAAGGAATTTAACCTTCATAGTGTAGATCTCAATTTTATTTATCAGATATGTTATGACAAACTGTTCCAGTGGAATATCCACAATAGTTTACATATCATATTGGTATCAAATCATTTTTTATTGGGGTATTTGTGGAAATTTGTAGGGATCTAGGAACCGATTTAAGAAGAAAGTCGTAGAACCCTAATGATGCCCAATGAGTCTATTGATAACAACCCTTGAGATCCGGCAGAGGAGAGATTTGTGAGGCTGAAAGAGCAAGTTGCTGACATATCTCACAATATGTCCCTCCTCATGGTAGCTCTAGTAAGATATTTTGGATTGATCATAGAGGTTGGAGACTCTAATTCAGAGATTGGATCAAACAAGAAATCGAGAGATAATGAGGACCTAGAAAAGGAGTCGCGAAAAGAACCCATGAAAGAGCAATTGAGTTTCAGTGCCATAAACCCTCCATAATATTTATTCAAAATGGAAGCGAAGTGGACATAAATCCATACCAAGGTGAGATCGATGCATTAAAACTGAATCATTGTGATATGACCCCAAGGGGGGCATAGATCAGGTTAAATGTATATGCTATGACCCTAAGGGGGGGAATATATGGGGCTAAATGTACATTTAACGAGTAAATATATATGAAATAGGGTGGGAATAGTAGTAAATGGGCCTCGTGTGTATTGTGTGAATAAGTTTGTATAGAGATCATGTATTCATTATTAAGAACATGTGAATTGTGATGTATGAATGTATTTGGATAATTGGAGGAGGTTCTCCTATTCTTAAGGAGTTGTGATACATGATCACATTGGTGTACATGGTTTTTACTTCTGGTTTATTACGATATTCTAAGAATTTGGAGCATAACATTTGGTATTAGAGCATCGATCCTAGGGTTTTGTTGCTTCAAGCAAGACTTATTTGCATTTTGTTGTAACTTTCGTTCTGTGTAGTTTTAAATTGTAAAATTTTTAGAGTAATGATACAACATAGTGAAGTACCTCTGGTAAACATTTCAAGTTTTGGGTCTTTTAGCACTGAGAGTCACCCTCATATTGCAAGAGGATAAGCCCAGTACCCATCCAAAAGGTTTGTGAATGTAAATTAATGATGAAAGGTCAAATGGACAAAACTCAACATCAGAATGTTTTAACACAGAAAACTGGGCTAGCATGCATAAGAAAATGAGGTTTTGAATAACTTCAGTCAGTGGTTTAAAGATAAAGGTGAATAGAAGGAAGAATTAGTGAGGAAGGTGTATAGGTTTTCTATAAGCATCAAGCCTTCAAGCAACCAGGAGAAGAAAAACTCAATCATAAGAACTTATTGAACTTAAATTTTAAAACACTGAAAAACATTCATAGCAACATTATAATCGAACATCCATTATAACACAACCACAACATCTCATATGAATCATCTAATCATGAGCATTTCAGAGTAAGAGGAAACAAGATGGTGAAAGGAAACTGACTTCTATTAACAAAAATGTCTCAAGTCCCATACATAACCAGAGAACAACTCTGCATAGTCAAAATATTACAAAAAGGGAGATCTGCTCAACCATCCGACCTACTCATATCATTCATCTGATGTATTTATAATCATGACAGTAGCCGGTGTCTTCTCTTGTCTGTCCTGTTCCTTCTGTCAGAAGGAAACTCGGGTCAATCTGAGCCTACAGGAAAACTTCCCTTTGTGTACTTCGGGCTGACAGTTTTCTGTCTCCTCGGCCAGACCCTCCATGCTTCCATTTAAGGGGGGTAGTCAATTTTTCAACCACCATTCCTTCTTTCATTAACTGATTTCTCCTTGGAAAAAATGTCCTCTATGGTACTTCGGGCTGACAACTTTTTGTCTCCTTGGTCATACCCTCCATGCTGCCATTTAAGTGGGGTGATTGATTGTTCTCTTTTCTCTAGTGGTAGACTGGTCGCAGTCTATTAACGTCCTGCTTCTCCTCGTGACGCTCCTTTGATGATTTGGCTTAACGCCTAGTTTATGTTGCCACGCACCGCTCTCGGATTGGACCGCATATCAACACATGATTGCGGAAGTTGCCAAGGGCAGTTTGGATCCACACTACTTTGACCCCCTCAATCCACCACCAACTGCCACGTACCTCTTTCTCTATACCATGGTTTCGATTGCGAGACTGATCTATAATTTTAACGCTTGAGCATGTTCTTCCCCGCAATGAAGTGTGGTCGTCGATCTGTTGCAATCTGCGATATGGAAAACCCTACTATTTTAGCACCCCAACTAAAATTTATCTATCTGCCAACTCCATAATCCTTTTAACCACATTTAGAGATGGAGACAATTTTGGCGCTTGGGAGATTTGAATGCTGAGCAGGAATACCTCCCGGAGGAAGATCTCTCGAATCTGACGTGGTGGCCTAATGTCACTCTGCTAGTGTGTCATGGAAAGAAGGGTGACACATGTCACATGGAAATGGGCGAATGATGCAACCAAATGACCTGAAGTGAGTGCCACATGTCAGGGCTATATGGAAGCCACTTGTCTATGTGGATGAGAACCACTAGTATTGAAGGATGAGTGCCAAGTGTCTTTGGTACTTCGACACTTCAGGCTTCGGGATTTTTTGATTGTGAAGCATGAAAAACTTTCGGAGTGGTATGGGCCCATAGTGACGTGGCAGCCCGACGCTATATGATGTCACAACTAGTGATGGATGAGCGCTATGTTTTGAGTTAAAAAATACCCATGGAGTGGTAGGGCCCGAAGTGATGTGTCAGCTTGACGTTACTTCGAGACTTCGGAATGCTTGGATGGAAATCTCTCGAAGTGACTTTCTCCCGGTTGATGTGTCAGCCTATCGTTACTTTGGGACTTTGGGGCTCGGTCGATGTTCCTTTCTTACCTGCTGCAAAGATCAACTGTTCTTTTTGATTTGAGATCAACAGTCCACAATTACTTCGAGAGCTCGAGCTTCAGGCCTTTTCAATGCATAGTTCTTACAATCCTCCGGAGCGTCGTATCTCCGAAGTGAGAGATCCGACTCCACGTGTCCTCTTGTTTTGGATGGCCGAGATTCACTTCAGGAGTTCGGGCTTCGATATTTTTCTTCTGCTTGCTCGTGCAAACCTTCGAAATGCCATATTTCCAAAGTGTTAGATCTGTCGATGCGCGTCCTTAGCCTTCAATGGCTCATATTTACTTCAAGACTTCAGGTAGTTCCTCCTCTAGTGATTCACTCCGCAAAACCTTCCGGAGTGCTAAGATCATCAGACACGTGTCCCTTGCTTGAAGATCAATGACCACGAGTGATTGCAGAGACTCAACTTGCTCACTCTTTAATTTCCTTGTCGATCTACTCAATGCGAAGATGCTCATTCATAGCGGGATCGATATCCACCGTTGATATGTTGATCTAGCAAGATCAACGATCTTGAGGGATTTTGGGCTCACAACTTGCAAAAACTTTAATTTTCATCCTGATTCCCGCAATGCCTCCCCAACGTCGATGTCTCTCCAATGAGATCTGACGGTCATGACTTATTCTTTGCTCAATCTGACGGTTGGTCTGAAATGTATATGGGATCTCCGTCATTGAAAATCAAGCCTGTCCGCTTGCTTGTATTTCAAGCTGGAAATGGACTGCTCTAAATGCTGCATTTCACTCCTGGTTTTTCCCTATGCAAACAAAGGACTTGGTCGACCTGCAAAAACTACATATGACCCATGAAAACTTCATGTGATAGCGTTGGCTCCACAGGGGATGGCATGCTCCCTATGAGATGCCAAGAACAAACATCTTCAATGTGTTATCCTAGGGATATGGGGTCACTTATTTAAACATAAATAAAAAGAAAAAGTGATATTTACAACGAATGGAAAGCCAATCATGGCTTAATATAAATAGTTTTTTAGAAAGTGCCCATTGACAGGGCCACCAAAAAATTTGGAATCCTCCAAGTTCTGCAATTTATAAATGTTATTTGAAAATACCTTAGAAATCTTGAAAGGACCAATCCACAAGGCTTCAAATTTACCATGTTTGCCTTTGTCTTGCTTGGGTGCATCCCACTTGAGCACTAGATCTCCCAGCTAGAAATATTATTTGCTTACCTTCTTGTCAAAATATTGCTTGATCTTTTGTTGATGGTCCTATGCTTTGCCAAGTAGTTGCTCCCTAGTCTGTTGTACTTCTACCAACTGTTGTATCCTCTTGACCATATCACCAGGTTCTCCTTGGTAGTCCTGGAGGAATTTTTCTAGGGGCAGGGCAAGCTGAGTAGGAAAGATATCCTCAACCCCATATACAAGATGAAAAGGGGAAACACCAAGTGACCTCTTTGTTGTAACTCTATCAGCCCATAAGGCAAATTTTACATTTGAGTCCCATGCTTTCTTATTGTCTTCTAAAAATTTCTTGATGATATTTATGAGGCTATTGTTAGAGGACTCTACCAAACAATTTCCTTGGGGGTAGTAAGGAGTAGAATGGACTAATGTAATCCCATACTATTCACAGAACTTGATCAATGGTTCAACATTGAAGGAAGCGACATTGTCAGTAACAATCCTGCTTGGAAAACCAAATCTTGACATGATATCCTCGAGAAAACTAATGATTACCTTGTGGGAGGAATTCCTTGTAGGAATGGATTTTATCCACTTGGTAAAGTAATCAGTAGCATTCAAAGTCCACCTATGCTGACCACTCGAAGATGGATGGATTTCCCCAATGAAGTCGAGACCCCATTGTTGAAAAGGTCCAAAAACCACCACATGCTTCAAAGGAAAAGATTTTAGTTGCTGCTTTCCAAAAAACTTTTGACATTTGACACAAGCTCTAATCTTTACACAAACATCAGTAAAAAGGATAGTCTAGAAATACCCAGCTCTGAGGATCTTATAGGATGTGGTTCTCCAAAAATGATGGCCCCCACATAAGCTGTCATGAAAGTCAGTCATGGCCCTTTGAGCTTCATGTGGATCTAAACATCTCAAAATAACTCCCAGAGGATATTTCCAATATAAGATATGATCAATGAGACAATATCTGATTGCTTCAAGCTTCAAATCTCTCACCTTGTTCTTGTCCAAATCATAAGGAGGCTGCAAATTCTGCATAAAATATATGATGTATTTATACCAAGTGCATTCTGCCAAATTTGTGATGGCATGAGATCTTTTATCAGCAAACTCAGCTTGCTGATTTTCTGAGAGTATGCTCATGAAATTTACCCCTAAATTTTTGCAATTTGATTCACCCAATGACCTGGATAAACCTTGGCCTTTCACTAGTTTAGTGGGCTTCATTTCAAGGTCAAATTCTAGAATTTTAGCAATCCATTTTCTCCTCTTCCCATCTATGTCAGGTTGGATAAGTATCTCTTTCACTGAGGCTGAAGGGACAGATGTAACAATATTTGAATGCATAACATATACTCTGAAAGACTTGAGGGCTTTGACCAAATCATAAGCCTGTTTTTCCATGATATCATATCTCATTTCTGCATCCCTCAATGCTCTGCTGAAAAAGGAAATAGGTTGCTCTAACCCCTCTATATTTTTCTGCAACAAAACAACAACCAATGTGTCAAATGAGGCAAAGGAAAATATCAGAAACTCCTTGGAATAGTCAGGGCTAATGACCACAGGTGCTTTAGTCAAGACCTTTTTGATCTAATCAAAAGATTCTTGAGCCTCAACAGTCCATTTCACCTCATTCCCTTTCCTAAGGTTGTAATGTACTTCACTAATTCAACAAAGTTAGAGATGAACATTCTTAGAAAATTGATTTTCCCCAAGAAAGACTGAACTTATTTCTTGAATATAGGAAAAGATAAGGTCTGGATGGCCTCTACTCTACTTGGATCAATTCTTACCTCTTCTGTTGATACAATGTGACCCGATAACTTACCTTCCTTCATAGAAAACAATGACTTCTTATGATTGAGAGAGAGACCAAACTTTCTGCAGTTTAGGAAAACCCTTTTCAAATGATGATAATGCTCTTTGATAAACCCTTTTCAAATGATGATAATGCTCTCTATCAGATTTTGAGAACACTGTAATGTCATCTAGAGAGATGACTACAAACCTATCCTTCTCCCCAATGAAGGCAATTCCCATTACTCGCTAAAAGTTCACTTCTGCATTCATCAACCCAAAGGGAATTTTAGCATACATGAATGTGCCCCAAGGAGTAGTAAAGGATGTCTTTTGCCTATCTTCAGGAAAGACAAACATCTGATTGTAGCCAGAAAATCCATCAAACATAGACATCCTAGATGAACCAGTGACTCTCTGCAAAATGTGCTCCATCTTTGGCAAGGGGTGATTATCTTTCTTGGAGCTTCTATTCAAATTCCCAAAATCAACACATAGTTTAATTTCCCCATTTTTATTCCTCACAGGGACAAATTTAGCCACCCACTCATAGTATCTCAAAGGAATGCTGATTTTGGCATCTAACAACTTCACTTCTTTTTCCATAATAGGAAACAACATGGGATTTATCTGTCTGAGTTTCTGCCTAAAATGCTTGGTTTCCTCTTTCAAAGGGATCTTATGTTCAATGATTTTTGTGTCATATGTTCTTAAATAGTCTTATTTCTAGGAAAACACATCAACAATCTCCTTTAAAAGCTTAACATACTCAGTCTTGTGTTCCTTTGACAAGCTGCTAGGCAACTTAACACACTTTGGATCCTCCTCTATACCTAAATTGCATTCAGTCACCTCATCATTTTTAGTTGAGCCTTTAACCTTTACAACATCATTTCTATCAAATAATCTCTTCAAGGGGACTAGTACTTTTGGAATATGATTACTGGGCAACTGAACAATATGATGGTCAACAATTTTATTCAGAAAAATATCAGCAAGAGGGATTTTTTTCAGTATCATGATCTTTATCAATATGTAAGGCATAAAACTCATCCACAGTCTCAAGAAATCATTTTATCTCAAGATCATCCTAAAAAACCTTCCAATGTTTGAGATTGTCAGGTATAGAGGGTCTATACTTCACTTCATATTTGAGTTTAGGGGCAAAAGGGATTCTGAAATTAATTGCTGAAACAACCAAGGAGTCTTCCATAGTGTTATCCTCTCTTGGAACAAATGAGATATTAAAAGCTAATAAGAAACTATCAACAAGATCCCAAACTTCATTTATGTAAGTCCTTAACCTGGGGTGTTTAACTTGATACATATGTTTAACTTGATCTAATTCAGCATCTCCAAACATTGCTAGGTCTTCAATCCTCATGTATTTATAATTCCTCAAACCCAAAACAAGATCATCATATTGATTTAGGTGGATATCGGTGGCCACCCACCTATTCCACTGGCTCGAAAAACAGTTTTCCACCTTGGCAGTTTTTCGACCAATTTTCGGGTTCCAAACTTCCGGGGCCGTTTTGAGGACCTGGGCAAGTATGAAATTTTTCTTCACATTTATACCTTTCCAACAGGCTATCGTGCACCTAAAACATAGATCGTATGCAAAATTTATGAACAGGGGAAGTTGATGTACTAACTTACCCAAACGGGGCCCACTTGAATTTTGGCGCTTCATCTCCTAGGGTTAGGTTTTTGGATGTCTAGGGTTTTTGAAATTCCTGTTTATTGAAAAAGGCCTTCAGAGCCTCACTATAACCATATTCTTGCGAATGAGCGCAACTGTCACATCTCTTCTCAGAGATAAGCCACCACCATTCTAGCAAGCTTGTTTTCCGCTGCATTTTATAGTTTCAACTTATTTCCTTATTGAATAGAAAACCAATTTTACTCTATCTCTATTATTTTGTGTTAATCATCTATTAATAATATGTAGTTGTTTTGTTCTGCTCATAAAATCTAGATCAGTGGTATCAGAGTGGTCTTCTCCTTGTCATCTTAATGCATGTCCCCAATGAGGTTAGAGTACAAAGAATTGGGTCTCGAGCTTGTTTCTCTTGAGGACAGAAGCTCTCACATGCCCAAGCGACCTCTCATGGCAGGAGAAAAGAAATATGCCGGGACAGGANTATTTGAAGGTTAGATAGATGAAGATTTTGTAGACAAGTGGATGAATCTGCTAGAAGGGTATTTTTCTGTCCATAACTTTTCGAATAGAGAAAATATTACTTTTGTGCTCCTCAAAGACGTTCCCCATGTCAAATAGTGGTGGGAAACTTTTTGTGAGAAAAAGGAAATAGAGGAACCCTCATTATTTATAGTCACGACCACCTGAGAATCATTTAGGGATGCTATTAAGGAACAATACTACCTTGTTATAAGTTATGACAAATTGTATAGAAAATGGGCCATACTGCGGCAAGAAAGAGACCAAGCAGTGCCAGAGTTCACAAATATCTTCCTTACCTTGTGCACCAAGCCGGGTATCAAATATTCATAGCGACATCTAGTGCTAAAGTATTGTGGTTATCTACATAGATACATCTAGACCAAAATGGATTTTTTGGACATCTCATCCATGGGCACGACCTACCGATATGCCATCAAAATGGAGCAGAATCTCAAACAAAAGACGCAACAATTTGGGCCTGGGAACCCCTCACAACAAAATCCAGGAAAGGGTGGCCCCAACCCACATAATAAAGGATAGAGAAAAGATGGACAGTATCAGGACAACCAGTCCAAGATGCAAGCAAAGAAGGACACTGGAAAGACAAAGAAAGATACCGAGAAGTGGTGCGACTTCCATAAGAGCCCTTAGCATAACACTGCTGACTATCGCTCGAAGCAGTCACTGGTGGCTGAAGTGAAAGCCTCTGAGTTACATGCAGGTTTTGAATCTGAGTCAGAACTAGAAAGGGGAAGAAAGATCATTGATACGGAACCCACTACCACTATTGCTACCACCAAGCTCCAGCCTGGTGAACCAGATGAGCCAGAAGAAGGAGAGCACCTCTTCCATTCACAGATGTGGGTAAAATGCACCTTGTTGTACTTCATCGTTGATAGTGGTAGCCATAAGAACCTCATCTCAGCAGAGGTCATTAAGTGGTTGGCCCTGCTGACAATGCCGCAACCACAACCCTACACCATTGGATGGCTCCTTCAAGGAAGTGATCTCTGCATCAGCCAATAGTGCCGACTATCGTACGACATCAATCCCTTAAAATATGAGGTATTGTCTGATGTTGCTCCTCTAGAAGTTTGTGATGTTCTTTTGGGCCAACCTTATTTATGGAAACACCATGTTGTATATGAGTCTAGGCCTCATAGTGTTATTATTACTTTGAACAAGAAATTGTATAGGATACTCGAGGCAGTCCCACCTAGTGTTATTTCCTTGATCTCTGCCAAGCAATGCAAGAAGGTCATCTCTCAGACGGGGAAGTTTGTTTTCTTCATGATTCTCTCTCAGAATGAGCGAAATATCACAGCCACATCCAGGGTCTCTACGACCGAGCTCTCCACACAGTAGAAGCAAGTAGATAAGGTCATGGAAGAATACTTAGATATATTCTCCTCACCTATCGGGGTACCTCTGCACTGTCAGGTCAAGCACCCCATCGATCTGACCCCCGACGCACTGTTTCCCAATGGGCCAGTCTATCACCGCTCTCTATTAGAGAATGAGGAGATCAAGTGATAGATCCAAGAACTGCTCCACAAGGGGCACATCCATCCCAACTCATCACCTTGTAGGAGCCCAATCATGTTGGTACAAAATAAAGATGGAACCTAACGACTCTGCATTGAGTATCGGGCTCTAAATAAAATCACAGTAAAAAACCAATACCTGATTCCCCAAATTGACGACCTCCTTGGTCAACTCATGGGGGAAAAATAATTCAGTAAGATTGGTCTAAAGTCTATCTACCACCAGGTCCCGATAGAATAGATAGATGTATGGAAGACCACTTTCAAGTCAAAGGAAGGCCTTTTTGAATGGTTGGTCATGCCCTTTGGTTTGAAAAATGCTCCAACCACTTTCATGAGGATGATGGACAATATCCTACGACCATTCACCAATAATTTTGTAGTGGTGTATCTGGATGACATTCTCATTTACAACAAGACTTGGGTAGAACACTTGCAGCATATTCAACAGGTTCTGCACACCCTGCGACAACATAAGATATATGCCAACTTGGAAACATTCTCTTTCGGCATGGACATAGATCATTACTTGGGATACATCATTGATAAACATGGCGTACATGTGGATCCAACCAAGATCCAAGTCATCCGTGACTAGACAGTCCCAACCACACTCACTGAGCTTCGAAGCTTCTTGGGCCTTGCCAATTTCTACCGCAGGTTCGTGTTGAGATTCTCCCATATTGCATGGGCACTTAGCCAAATAACTAGGGGTGGTGGTAAGGAGAAATTTCCGTGGGGCCGGTCCAACAATAAGAGTTCAATGATTTGAAGCAACGCCTGTGCTCAACCCTAGTACTTTCACTACCAAACCTGCAACAACCCTTTGAGATCGAGATAGATGCTTCAGACTATGTTGTGGGCGTCGTTCTCACTCAACACGACCACCCCGTGGCCTATCATAGTGAGACACTATCAGATTTTGTCTGTAAGTACCCTACTTATGACAAAGAAATGTACTCCATTGTGAAAGCCTACCGCCAGTGGAGA
>JASDQU010011908.1:58744-70729 GCA_032191745.1 Picea mariana
TCTCCTTCTCTTTATGGGGCTTGGTTTGTTGATGGGATGGTTGTTAGTGCTATATTCAACTCTCCACTCCTTCCCTTTATGGGGCTTGGTTCAGTGTAGTGGTTTATGGTACTAGCTCTCTTTCTCGAAGTCACTAGTTCAATTCTTCGTCCGAACAAAAAAAGCAAGCATTGGCACAACTTGTACATCGTTGATGATGGGATGGTTGTTAGTGCTATATTCGACTCTCCTTTCCTTCCCTTTATGGGGTTGGGTTTGGTGTAGTGGTTTAGGTACTAGCTTCCTTCCTTGAAATTGCTAGTTCCATTCTCGGTCTGGATAAAAAAGGCAAGCGTTGGCGCGACCCATACGTCGTTGTTGATGGGATGGTTGTTAGTGCTATATTCGACTCTCCTCTCCTTCTCTTTATGGGGTTTGGTTTGATGTAGTGGTTTATGGTACTAGCTTCCTTCTTTGAAGTCGCTAGTTCCATTTCTTGGATCTATTTTTAATTTATGCTTGATCTTTTACACTTTGTAAATGGTGATGTTTGGTCACTTGTAATGAGAAGTTCTATGGTTTAATCAAAGGGAATACCCATCATAGCACAATGAAGATGGAATTTTTGTGAGTGGGGAATATTCATTCTCCAAACCAACTCACCAACACCCCTCATAGTGTGCATGGAATTTGTATATTGTGCATAGGACTTGTTTCTCTTTATATCATCATATTTAAGTTATATTTTGAGATATCATATCATTGAATTTGGTGATTCTTTATAGTTAGAATGATCAAATTCATAATATGTTGATGAAAAATTTAATATTATCATAAAAATAGGTCTAGAACTGGTTCAATGAAGTTTGTACACATGCTAAAATATGTGTTGAGATTGACATTAGTCAAGATATACTCTTACAAGGGGCAATTTTAGATGGGTTTAGGTTTTGGATTATGAGAATACCACTTTTTGGTATTGGCTCTGCTAACAAATGGAGCATCTACAAGACTCTTTTCCTCAAGCACATTCCTATTAAAAAAAGGAACAAAAGACATAAATCTAAACCAAAAGTTGGCAAGCATGTGAATAATTGTTTATGGAGGATGATGATGCATATACCGTTGTAAATCAGTGCACTGCTGATTTAGATAAGGAAAACATTGTTTCTCCAAGAGCGCTGAATGAAGAACCCTCTCCTCTCCTAGAAGATAGAGAAGAAGACATGAATACTGAGCTTTCTTCCAAGGGTGGTAGTTGTACATGAAGCCCCTCCAAGGGGAATGAAGAGACTTCATGAAGCCAACACCTCCGATTCCCATACAGAATGGGTTCCCTTTTGGTCTCTCACCTTCTAAATTACAATTAGTAAGTGTGGACCCTTCTTAAGGGGGGGGAACATGAGGTTTAAAAGAAGAAAGGAAAAGGGGGCAATGTTATAACAAAATCTAGCACCCCTAATGAGTGAAAGTCCTAAGCACAAGGGGCTAGTTTGTGTAACTACGGGAGGCTACCCATTATCATCACAAAATCACTTTCTCACTCTGTAGGTTGATTACTCTCCAACTCAAAGGGGAGTATCCCTAAGATAGATAACTAATGTTTATGAGTATCCCTATGTAAATGAGTATCCCTAAGATAATGGTTTGAGGTTAATCAATGAGGTTTGATTGGACAAAAATGTTTGCTTGGAATTGCTCAAGTTAATTTACAAGTGATGGTTCCAAACTTGGTTTCAATTCTTGTTATGATATGTGAATTTGGGTCACTTGACTTGTTTAAAATTTGAATTCTGGTGATGTGTTAATGAAAGAGTGCTTTAGAATTATGTATGAAATTTGAGTTAAGCCTGTAAATGATATAAACATGAAGTGGATGCTTCAAAAATCAGATTCTGGAAATAAGTTGCAGCATTGAAAAATGATGCAAAAGGCATAATTCTTTAATGTGAAACTTTAAACAAAAATTCCAGAATTAACTCTCTAATATGAAAGGATGAAAATTGCTCCTAAGATGCGAATTTCAAACCTTAAACAGTTCTGGAAATTTAATTTTCTAAATATTTTGATTGCTGAAAATAACAACTAAACTAAAACAAAAAATAATTTGAGTTTTATGTTAAGTTCATCATTTTGCCAAACTATTTTGTGTAAATAAGAAATTTAGAGTCCAAATTTTCAGCACACCATGATATGAGATTAACCTAGTTCATGGTCTAAGATGGAGGTCCTAGGTCAAATAAGCTAGTTGGAAATCAAAATTTATGATCTAAGTTAAGTGCTGGAATGCACAAAACTTAAAATGGAAATTTTCAGCAAGCTATAATTATAGTCTTATCTAAATTTAAATTAGCAATGCAAACTCTAAGGCTAAACTATGGTTGGAATCAACAAATTCTCTAAGATACACAACACATATGAAATAGAAGTATGTATAAGAGATAATTTTTAAAATTTCCAACAAAGAAACAAGTTGAAAGATTAAAAATTAAGTGGACAGGAGAGGGAGAAACTAGTGCCTACTTATCCTTGAGTTAATAGAGTCTATCCTAATCTTATGAGGATGTCTTAACTTATTCTAGGCTTGAGGATTATAAAAGCTCCTCTAGAGCATACCACAAAGTTTCCTACTAGTATCTAAGCATGTGATAATTTCATAATTAATTAAAGTGTTATTTCCCCCTGAGTTTCTAGCCTAGTTACTACCTAACTTTGGAAAACAACTAACTTAGAAATTCCTAAAGTAATAAACAAAATAACTAGGGTAAAGAGAGATTGCATCTAATTATTCATACTTGGAAGAAGTTTTTACTTGATGCCTTTAACCAATCCTTTGCATGCATAAAAGTTGCTCCAATCCACCATAAGAATTCACCAAGATGTCTCACATAGCATGGAAAATAAATGTAGTCCAAAGTTATGCTCCAAGAAGAAGAAGAGAAATATTATAACTCACCCGACAACAACAATTAAAAATGAGGGGAACCTCTTATTTATTAAGTTCTAGGCTCAAACGTCTCAAATAAAATAATAGTATCCAAGTGATCGTGTTTAACAAGTTAAACATTTTAAAATAATATTACAAGTCTCTTAATTGATCGTCAAATAATAATAATACTCTTTCATGTAAGGGTAAAAGACCCTAGGGTGCATACCTAGGAGAGAGAATCTCCAACTAATAATAAAATCATGCTAAAGAGAAGTGTGCCCTAGGAATTTGTCCCAAGTAGTTGCAGTCACCTCCAAGAACATAAATAATGGTCCTCAACAAGTGCACCCTCCAAGAGAAGTAAAAAATTATGTCCACAATGAAATGTCTCTCCTCGCTCCTTCTCAGTACCCGTTTTTTATTAATAAAAAACAACTTTTCAAATGTGGGTTATAGTTAGCCAAGGGAGGCTTACCACTCTCGAAATAACAAGTGAGCAAGTCCATGGAATAAAATAATAATATCCATGTAATGACTACTCCATCCAAATCTAGGAATATGTGAAGAATCTCCTCAAAAGGCGTTTTCTAATTGTTCCAGGTTTTTTCCCTCCTCGACGGAATCCGACAACATAAATATGCACAAAATCACAATTTTATGTTGTTTAAATTGCATTTTTGAATGCAGAAATGGATTGAGCGTGTTAAAAAACCATTAGAGCACTCAGATTATACAGATTTAACCACACAAATATCCTCGGAAAAAATGCTCGGAAAAGGGCAAAAATGTAGCACATTTAGATTACGACTCCTCAAAATAGTAAGTGTGCTCAAATACCAAGTCAAATATCCTCTTCAATGTTAAAACAAGGTGTGAACAAAACCAATTCAAAACTAAGAGCTGAACATCTAGTGGAGTGCAACACCTACATTAGCATATCTAAAAAAAGATTTAATGAGGTGGGAGTTGTCATGAAAAGGAAGGTGCATGCATAACTCACTCTCAAAGGACGTGTGGAGTCAATAAACTCCTCAAAATTAGTGCCAAATGAATCAAATGGCAATCCAAGTGGCACATGTTGGTGTGAATGAGGCTAAAATAGCCAAATCGATTTAACATGAGGGAAATCATTTTTTTAATGTCGTAGGCTAAATGCTCGTTTTTTCCCTTTTCTGGGCAAATTTTCTGGGGACATTTGCTCGAAATCCAACGAGAAATTGTTGGATTTGCAGATTTGAGTGGTTAATTATGTATAATCCAAGTGCCCCAGGGGTTTTTTAGCACGCCAAATCCATTTCTGCATTCGGAAATGTGATTTAAACAATAGAAAATTATGATTTCGTGTAGATTTATGTTGTCAGATTCCGACGAGAAGGGAAAAAACACAGAGCAATTAGACAACACCTTTTTTAATGCATTGCCTCAACATGTGTGCCAAGGGAGGGAGCTACCCTCAAGTTGTCTTCCTTGTACACAAGTCATATTCCCTAGTCATTTTTCATTTTTATTTTGGAACTTAGGGAATAGGGCATTGATTCATGTTTTAAAACCCACAATATAATAGTCCAATAATGTAGTGCTTCAACCTTAGGTTTGGGTCTAATTAATCAACAATAAAATATCCCAAACCACTTTGGCACATTCACACATGAAAAGATGAATAGTATTGAAATATGTGAAATGATAGTTAAGTTATGAAGGAAAGCTATATGGAAATGGGTGAATATGGGTCATGCACCCTCTATAAGTGGGTAAATTATGGAATATGAATGTGATATAAAACATTGTCTTGTCAAAATGGAAATATGATGACACAATGAGTGGTACCTAGGCTAAATGATGGATGGATGATGAAAGGGGACTTGCATCTAAACACACTACTGGAAGTACACAACCAAGCTAGAGGACAACACAACTAGGAAAGGCATAAACCCACCATGAAATGATCGAGAGAAAATAATGATGAGAATATCATGAGCAAAAGGTAAGGAGATAGGAGATTTCTTCACCAATGATCAATCATGGAGTAGCACCTACAATAATATGAGTGAGTATATATATGTTGCTAAAGCAACCTCCACTATTGATACAATATATAACCAATAAATTTGGTAAGTTGAAGTGATAGTTCTAAGTCATCCTGTGGCAATGTCACATTTCCCCTTGATTGGCCAAGGATTAGGTAAGCAATGGAGATAACACAAAAGAACATGTGGAATAACAAAGTGCTCCAAGGTCTGCAACTGGTACATGGAAAGTCCATGTGTGTCATCTTGCAAAGTGTCATGAACTAGTCCTCACGCACCCCATACAATATATGATGTAATATGTAGGATTGAGGATTATTTTTTAAAGGGACATAAATGAAATGTACATTACTTCTGTAATTTTATTCTTCTAATTGTAGTATGCACCCAAGAAGTGTAATTTCCATTCAATTTTTAAATATAAACGATAATTTTTTTCTTAAAAAAAAATAGTAATAAACCACTTAAATTAAATCGGGAATGAAGACTTTGAATATGTTCATTTTATAATTTTCATTAAACAGCTGGTATGAACTTAGTAGAAAATGGTAAGTGTTCATAGTTTTGTCAAAATTTTAATCATTTAATACTATTATGAATAGTATAATAGAGTTTATTTATTATGTAAGGTACATACTATGATTTAGCATACAAAGATCTATAATACCATTCAATTTGGTCATTCTTTGGCTAAGTATAGTGAGTTGGGTACCTATTTTGCTAAACTTGCCTAGGACTTGTCCTTACCCCAACCGTTGTTACCTATGTTGGCACATATCCACAAGTGTCAACATAAACATGATACTAAACATGACACTATGTAGGACATAAACCTTAGTGATGGTTATATTAACTATCCACTTTCACTAACTTAATAAGCCACTATTCACATTTAATCTAATCTTTAATAAATTATATATAATTACTCTCATTCTAAAAAATACACCCTTAAAAAGTTGCACAAAATGAACATGTAAATTGTCATATTTTTAGATTTGTACAAAATGGACATGTAAATTGTCATATTTTTTAACATAACATTTTCTCATTGATATTCTTGTTTTACCCTTAAAAAGTTGCACAAAATGAACATGTAAATTGTCATATTTTTAGATTTGTACAAAATGGACATGTAAATTGTCATATTTTTTAACATAACATTTTCTCATTGATATTCTTGTTTTGTGTAGAATGATTTGGTTCATGGTTGGGGTATGGACATGAAGCTTGGCTATTGTGCACAGGTATTTTAGAGTAAATATTGAATTATAAATATATATATTTTTCATTAAGATAATAATTTTTTTACTCAAGTTATTATACACAAATAATATGAATTTTACTATAAGCACTGTATTATTGTCCTTAGAATCTAATGTGCTTGAAAGGTTTGATTTTATAGGGAGATCGAACCAAAAAGGTGGGCATCATTGATAGTGAATATATATTGCACCAAGGAATACCATCACTGGGAGGAATGCATGATCAGAATGTGGTATGTTTATTATCATAATCATAATTTGTTGGTATTGAATTAATTTTCTTATTACACCTTAACACTGAGTTTAACAAATCAATTTAAGATAAATATTAGTGGAGACAAGTTAGTAATCTATTAAAAATCTCCCATAACCATCAAATATTTATTGCAACTTTTAATTATTTGAATGTGTATTTAACTCAGAGTTCCTCTGGAGTTCCAGACAATACAAGATTGGAGGTATGTATCGAGGATTTTGTTTCATTATATATTAATGATTAATGTGAATATTTCATGTTGAATCTCTCTAATCTTCTGTAGGTTAGAAAACGCTCCTACATTGAAATGCAAATTTTCAAGCAAAGGTGGGCCAAATCAGTTGATGATGATGATTGTTGGATTGATCCTTATTTAAAGGTTAAAGGTTAAATTTTTATCAGGAAGGTAAAAGTTTTAAAAAATAATAATATCAATTAGTTATAATATTCCCATTGAATATGTCTTTCGTATAAATTCACCAAGATCCTCCTCTTATGTAGGAAATGTGATGTAGGAAATGTGGTCATTCAAATTTTCAATATTTAGATCATTTTCGTAATTATTTGAAGATGATTTCGTTACAAGTCTGAGCAAAGATGTAAAGCAGGTACTTACCTCCATTCTTTTATCATAATATAAGCAAAGATTATTGCACTGAGCACTTGTTCATATCCACTTCAAATATCCTTATCATACTCTTTTTGTGAGTATTGATTGATATTTAGATTTCGAAGTGGTTATCCCTTGATGGTGTCTTTTACTACACAACCTGTATTGGATTGATTAATATAAGCAAGTGTTTCAATACTTTTGTATGAGATTACAGAGAATGGATTCAGCTTCTATTGATGACATTCAAATACATAATTTTATTATGTAACATGTGCTTTACAGAACATTGAAATCATTAAAATGGATTTAACTTTTATTGATCCTATCTTTAATATTAATTATCATTAAATGTTATATATGTGAGTGTGTAAGATCGATTGAAATCAACCAACCATTATTAGTGAATGCATGCTGACTCATCATGGCTATTCAAGGAAAACCACGCCCCCTGGAATAATCTACTGGTGGTTCGTAAGGGGTAGACTTTCACTCCTATCAGATGTCTCAGTGTCTTGGGATGTTACCATGTTTCCTTAAGTTGGAGGAAGAGGAACTCTTAGCCAAGCAGAAACAATTTTAAACCATACTCCAAAACCAAACTTCACATTATCAGTTATAAACAAAAGATTTGTATACAATTGATTTTGTACTTTAACAAATTTACAATATAATTTCAATGAAGGAATTAAAAGGGGAAAAACTATAAAACAAAAACCTTTAGAATTTTCAAGAATTTCCAATTTTAGTATATTAAAATGTTTAAGAATTTCTAATTTTAATATATTAAAAAAATGTTTTGAATTTTAATAAATTTATGATATATTTTTATTGAAGAAATTTAATGGAAAAAAAACTATAAAACAAAAAACTTTTGAATTTTCAAGAATATCCAATTTTAATACATTACAACAAACAAATTCCATGCTATTATGCTTATTTTATCTTACTTGATATAAGAAAATTGAGTTACAAATTGTGACATATAATATCCATATTATCATGTCAATACCAAACCTTTTTCCACAAAGATTGCTCATTATATTAAGATATATAATCAGTACACATAGTCATGTTCACATTACAAAAGAAGGCCATGCCTTTTGCCATCACCAACATCAACTCTACATAACAAAACTCGTAACCAAAAGGATTCCAGTTATCACAGAGCCACCGATGTGACTACTTTAAATAAAACAACTATCAAACTATCTGATAAGACCATGAAGTCAAGAACTTATGTAAATAAGTTTCCACGATACATACATGCCCCAAAACATCAAAAAAAGTCTCAAAACATTAAGACCATTTTAGGAAAACTAGAACATTTTGATAAAAAAATTTGGCCCCTCTTGACCATCATTCCAGTGAATGTATGCAATGGCTCCAGTGCGCTCAGATAGTGTTTTTTTTGGATAAAATATCAGCTTCCTGTTTTTCTTCTCTGTAAACATGGGCGAATGTGATGACATAAAAGTATTTGATGAGGTCTCTTACCTGATCTTTCCAACATTCTATAGTAATGACTTGCAATGAGCCAATATTATTGAGCCAATCAATAATAATTTTAGAATCCCCGATGACATGGATATTTGTGATAGATAGTCTTTGAGCCAATGTAAGAACAACTCATACACCCATAAGTTTTTCTCTTGTATTTGTGCCCCCGCTGCAATTAAGAGTCCATACCAAACCTTATACCCTTTTAATATAGAAAATAATATGGATAAAAATGTTTCAGGATTTTAGTAATGTTGAAGTTAAATATAAGGATAAAAATGTTTCAGGATTTTAGTAATGTTGAAGTTAAATATAAATGATTTTAGGAAAGTAAAATTCCACACAAAAAACACATTAACAACATAACTCACAAGATATGGTGGGTATCTTTAATCTCTAAATAAATTTATGAATTGAATTATGATAGCTGACATGATCATCACAATTGAAGCAAAACATAATTATACAATTCTCCAAATCCATAAAACATGGGATAACAAGGTCCACCCACTAGTCACTAATGTCGGATATAACCATATACAAAGGGTGAATTACAAATGTCTTTAACCTACATAGATCCATTTTAACTTTGGACCTATCAAACATTGCAAGGGATCAAATATGTTGATGCGTAAACCTCTTTCAAGTTTTGCTCCCTCCAAAAGGTTTGCAACTCCCTGAATTTGACCCTTCTCGGTGCTTGATAGATCTAGATTTAATATGGATTCACATTGTTGTATTGTTGTTATTTCCATTCTGCAATAAAGTCTTTGAAGTCACAAGAGACATTGCATATTCTACCTTTATGCATAGATCCATCTTAACTATGGACCTATCAAACATCGAAAGGGATCAAATCCATTGATTTGTAAACCTCTCTCAAGTTTTTCTCCTCCAAAAAGGTTTGCAACTCCATTGATTTGATCCATCTCTTCACTTGATAGATCTAGAGTTAATATGAATTTACATTGTTGTATTGTTGTTATTTCAATTATGCAATAGAGCCTTTGAAGTTGCAAAAGACATTGTATATTATACATTTATGCATACTTAGTATGCCAATTCTTTCTCCATTATTGTGGATATAAAAGTGCTATGTAATTTGGTACAATGAAGTATAATAATGTGAGTAATTTTGAAAACCTTAACAATTCCTATTATTTGAAATTATGAATCGAGTAAAAGGCCAAGAATTATTTTAGAGTCAATAAAGGATCGGATGGAAATTCACATCATCTCGACATATCCCTATCATGAGCACCACATGAGTGCTCTCTCTATCCGTGACTCTTGTTTTATGTAAATGATTTATGCCATGTCATTCGAAGAGAACAACTCATTTATGTATTAAAATTCACATATTGTCTCAATGTATTGATCAATAATAAGTATTTTTTGTTTTCCAACTCATTACCATTGCCATTGTAGAATGCATTTAATCTATGAGCTATAATGTATTTATGTTGCATATATAATAATGTGGCTTTTTCATTTTCCAACATGTCATGTATGCAACCATTATGTTACATATATAATTTGGGTTTTTTTTTGTTCTCATACATGTCAATTCCATCTTTTTCAAACACATATTGTGTAAACCATATAAATAATACACTACATGCATGAATAAAAAGCCAACTCTATTACAACTTTAAGTGTAATAATAGTACATCAAGTCAACAATATGTGGATATTTCCTTGGGATTAATGTATTCTACTCGTAGGCTTGCTTGGGAAATATGAGAGAAAGTAGTATTTGTTCAATGGACTAACAAACTTCCTACATAAGTGGTAAAACATATATATGCAGAGTGATCAAAATGTGTGTATTTGCGCGCGCGCGCGCGTGTGTATGCATAGTGAACTAAACACTTTAGAAGATGTTGTTGACTTCTTATATATATATATATATATATATATATATATTTTTTTTTACCTAAATTCGACATTAAAATATTTTTTGTTGTTAATATATTATTTATTATTATTAAATGCCACATGTCAACTCAATCTTGAGCACAAAACTACACGTATATGTCACATTGCACTGTGGAAATTGCCTCTTACTGTAATTACCTGCTTCAGATTGGATAATTGTATTATTTTTCATCTAACTCAAATTTCAATGCTTTATGGGTGAAAAAATTGGAGGGATAAACTTGTAGTGCCATTTTATCGGTTGGTCCAAATTTGGAAATTTGGGTCCAAAAAATCATCTAAAATATTCAGGATCCATTTTGAGGCATCAAGCAACACTTTTTATGGTCCAAACCTTATTGTATAGTCCCCGTCTATCTTCTACACACTGATATCTTTCTAATGGTGTAAGAATCACCTCAATCAGAGTTCGTATGCGAAAGGTATGCCTCTCGCAAGTTGACGTGCCATATTGATCGTCATGGTGTGTGTGGATGCCACATCATCCCTCCATTACTTAAACGTGTGGGGATAGCCACGTAGTGGATTTTCTATGAAAATTCTAGAAGTTCCAAACCCGATCACTAATTAAGTGTTGAGGAAGCCAATGCCCTAACCCTAAATGACTAGTGAACTATGTTAAATATTGGGTCACTAGGAGGAGAAGGGGTTCCATTCTATGTTATTGTATTTTGTTCCATAGTAGAATAGAACAATTGGGAGTATGGAAATTAGAGAACATAACATATGGGGTTAATATTTTGTAGCAACCTAACAGGCCAAGTCTTAGGTAACTCCATAGAGAGTGCCTTTTCCTTTGTACTTTCATTATTTCCATACCAGAGAAAAGAGAGCAGAGCAGCTTCACCTTCTAGCTAGGTTTTCTCCCATAAGGGTTTCCCAGAGAAAATATTTGTGTTACTTTTTGGATGGTGTGTGATTGTATTTTACTATTCTCTATTTTTTGCATTTTATCTGTTTCATGGATAAGTAGAAAATCAGTAACTACAGATTTTAGAATCTAAAGGAATTTAACCTTCATAGTGTAGATCTCAGTTTTATTTATCAGATATGTTATGACAAACTGTTCCAGTGGAATATCCACAATATTTTACATATCATATTGGTATCAAATCATTTTTTATTGGGGTATTTGTGGAAAGTTGTAGGGATCTAGAAACCGATTTAAGAAGAAAGTCATAGAACCCTAGTGATGTCCAATGAGTCTATTAATAACAACCCTCGAGATCCAGTAGAGGAGAGATTTGTGAGGTTGAAAGAGAAAGTCGCTGACATATCTCACAATATGTCCCTCCTCATGGTAGCTCTAGTAAGAGATTTTGGATTGATCATAGAGGTTGGACACTCTAATTCAGATATTGGATCAAAGAGGAAATCAAGAGAGATAATGAGGACCTAGAAAAGGAGTTGCGAAAATAACCCATGAAAGAGCAACTGAGTTCCAGTGCCATAAACCCTCCATAATATTTATTCAAAATGGAAGC
>JASDQU010011908.1:71246-104428 GCA_032191745.1 Picea mariana
GGATATACGGGGCTAAATGTACATGTAACGTGTAAATATATATGAAATAGGGTGGGAATAGTAGTAAAGGGGCCTCGTGTGTATTGTGTGAATAAGTTTGTATAGAGATCATGTATTCATTATAAAGAACATGTGAATTGTGATGTATGAATGTATTTGGATAATTGGAGGTTCTCCTATTCTTAAGGAGTTATTGTGTAACTTATGTTGGAGTTGTGATACATGATCACATTGGTGTACATGGTTTTTAATTATGGTTTATTATGATATTACAAGAATTTGGAGCATAACATTTGGTATTGGAGCATCGATCCTAGGCTTTTGCTGCTTCAAGCAAGACTTATTTGCATTTTGTTGTAACTTTCGTTGTGTGTAGTTTTAAATTGTAAAATTTTTAGAGTAATGATACAACATAGTGAAGTACCTCTGGTAAACATTTCAGGTTTTGGATCTTTTAGCACTGAGAGTCACCCTCAGATTGCAAGAGAATAAGCCCAGTACCCATTAAAAAGGTTTGTGAATGTAGATTAATGATGAAAGGTCAAATGGAAAAAACTCAGCATCAGAATGTTTTAACACAGAAAACCGGGCTAGCATGCATAATAAAATGAGGTTTTGAATAACTTCAGTCAGTGGTTTAAAGATAAAGGTGAATAGAAGGAAGAATTAGTGAGGAAGGTGTATAGGTCTGCTATAAGCATCAGGCCTTCAAGCAACCAGAAGAAGAAAAACTCAATCACAAGAACTTATTGAACTTAAAGTTTAAAACATTGAAAAACATTCATAGCAACATTATAATCGAACATCCATTATAACACAACCACAACATCTCATATGGATCATCCAATCATGAGCATTTCAGAGTAAGAGGAAACAAGATGATGAAAGGAAACTGACTTCTATTAATAAAAATGTCTCAAGTCCCATACATAACCAAAGAACAACTCTGCTTAGTCAAAATATTACAAAAAGGGAGATCTGCTCAACCATCCGACGTACTCATATCATTCATCTGATGTATTTATAATCAAGATAGTAGCAGGTATCTTCTCTTGTCTGTCATGTTCCTTTTGTTAGAAGGAAACTTGGGTCAATCTAAGCCTACATAAAAACTGCCCTCTGTGTACTTCGGGCTGATAGTTTTCTGTCTCCTTGGCCAGACCCTCCATGCTTCCATTTAAGGGGGGTAGTCGATTGTTCAACCACCATTCCTTCTTTCATTAACTGATTTCTCCTTGGAAAAACTGTCCTCTATGGTACTTCGGGTTGACAACTTTCTGTCTCCTTGGTCATACCCTCCATGCTGCCATTTAAGTGGGGCGGTTGATTGCTCTCTTTCCTCTAGTGATAGAATGGTCGCAGTCTGTTAACGTCCTGCTTCTCCTCATGATGCTCCTTTGATGATTTGGCTTAATGCCCAGTTTATGTTGCCACGTGCCACTCTCGGATTGGATCGTATATCAGTACATGATTGCGGAAGCTGCCAAGGGCAGTTTGGATCCACACTGCTTCGACCCCCTCAATCCACCACCAACTGCCACGTACCTCTTTCTATATACCATGGTTTCGATTGTGGGACCTGTATATAATTTTAACGCTCGAGCATGTTATGTCCCCGCAATGAAGTGTGGTCATCGATCTATTGTAATTTGCGATTTGGAAAACCCTACTATTTTAGCACCCCAACTAAAATTTATCTATCTGCCAACTCCATAATCCTTTTAACCACGTTTAGAGATGGAGCCAATTTTGGCACTTGGGAGATTTGAATGCTGAGCAGGAATACCTCCCGGAGGACGATCTCCCGAATCTAACATGGTGGCCTGATGTCACTCTGCTGACGTGTCATGGAAAGAAGGGTGACATGTGTCACATGGAAATGGGCGAATGACGCAACCAAATGACCTGAAATGAGTGCCACATGTCAGGGCCAAATGGAAGCCACTTGTCTCCGTGGATGAGAACCACTAGTCTTGAAGGATGAGTGCCAAGTGTCTTTGGTACTTCGACACTTTAGGCTTCAAGAGTTTTGATTGTGAAGCATGAAAAGCCCCCGTAGTGGTACGGGCCCAGAGTGACGTGGCAGCCTATATGATGTCACAACTAGTGATGGATAAGCGCCATGTTTTGAGTTAAAAAATACCCGTGGAGTGGTAGGGCCCGAAGTGATGTGTCAGCCTAACGTTACTTTGGGACTTCAGGATGCTTGGATGGAAATCTCTCGAAGTGACTTTCTCTCGGTTGATGTGTTAGCCTATCGTTACTTCGGGACTTTGGGGCTCAGTCGATATTCCTTTCTTACCTGCTGCAAAGATGAACTGTTCTTTTTGATTTGAGATCAGTGGTCCACAATTACTTCAGGAGCTCGAGCTTCAGGCCTTTTCAATGCATAGTTCTTACAATCCTCAGGAGCGTCGTATCTTCGAAGTGAGAGATCTGACTCCACATGTTCTCTTGTTTTGGATGGCCGAGATTCATTTCGGGAGTTCGGGCTTCGATATTTTTCTTCTGCTTGCTCATGCAAACCTTCAAAATGCTGTATTTCCAAAGTGTTAGATTTGTCGACGTGCGTCCTTAGCCTTCAATGGATCATATTTACTTCAAGACTTTAGGTAGTTCCTCCTCTAGTGATTCACTCCGCAAAGCCTTCCAGAGTGCTAAGATCGTCGGACACGTGTCCCTTGCTTGAAGATCAATGACCACGAGTGATTGCAGAGACTCAACATGCTCACTCTTTAATTTCCTTTCCGATGTACTCAATGCGAAGATGCTCGTTCATAGCAGGATCGATATCCACCGTTGATATGTTGATCTAGCAAGATCAACGATTTTGAGGGATTGTGGGCTCACAACTTGCAAAAAATTTAATTTTCGTCCCGATCCCTGCAATGCCTCCCCAACGTCGATCTCTCTCCAATGAGATCTGATGGTCGTGACTTATTCTTTGCTTGATCTGACGGTTGGTCTGAAATGTACATGGGATCTTCGCCGTTGAAAATCGAGCCTGTCCGCTTGCTTGTATTTAAAGCTGGAAATGGACTGCTCTAAATGCTGCATTTCACTCCTGGTTTTTCCCTATGCAAACAAAGGACTTGGCCGACCTGCAAAAACTACATATGACCCATGACAATTTCATGTGATAACATTGGCTCCATAGGGGATGGCATGCTCCCTGTGAGCTACCAAGAACAAGCATCTTCAGTGTCTTATCCTAGGGATATGGGGTCACTTATTTAAACATAAATAAAAAGAAAAAGTGATATTTACAATGAATGGAAAGCCAGTCATGGCTTAATAAAAATATTTTTTTAGAAAGTGCCCATTGACAGGGCCACCAAAAACTTCGGAATCCTTTAAGTTCTGCAATTTATAAGTGTTATTTGAAAATACCTCAGAAATCTTGAAAGAACCAATCCACAAGGCTTCAAATTTACCATGTTTGCCTTTTTCTTGCTTGGGTGCATCCCACTTGAGCACTAGATCTCCTAGCTGGAAATATTATTTGCTTACCTTCTTGTCAAAATATTGCTTGATCTTCTGCTGATGGTCCTATGCTTTGCCAAGTAGTTGCTCCCTAGTCTGTTGTACTTCTACCAATTGTTGTATCCTTCTGACCATATCACCAGGTTCTCCTTGGTAGTCCTAGAGGAATTTTTCCAGGGGTAGAGCAAGCTGAGTGGGAAAGATATCCTCAAACCCATATACAAGATGAAAAGGGAAAA
The DNA here is from genome assembly GCA_032191745.1 of Picea mariana. Classification (NCBI taxonomy): domain Eukaryota; kingdom Viridiplantae; phylum Streptophyta; class Pinopsida; order Pinales; family Pinaceae; genus Picea; species Picea mariana. The sequence goes on from JASDQU010011908.1 coordinate 74,969, forward strand.
CACCAAGTGACCTCTTTGTTGTAACTCTATCAGCCCATAAGGAAAATTTTAGATTTGAGTCCCATGCTTTCTCATTGTCTTCTAGCAATTTCTTGATGATATTTATGAGGCTCTTGTTAGAGGACTCCACCAATCCATTTCCTTGGGGGTAGTAAGGAGTAGAATGGACTAATGTAATCCCATACTATTCACAGAACTTGATCAATGGTTCAACGTTGAAGGAAGCGACATTGTCAGTAACAATCCTGCTTGGACAACCAAATCTTGACATGATATCCTCGAGAAAACTAATGATTACCTTGTGGGAGGCATTCCTTGTAGGAATGGCTTCTATCCACTTGGTAAAGTAATCAGTAGCATTCAAAATCCACCTATGTTGACCACTCGAAGATGGATGGATTTTCCCAATGAAGTCGAGACCCCACTGTTGAAAAGGTCCAAAAACCACCACATGCTTCAAAGGAAAATATTTGAGCTACTGCTTTCCAGAAAACTTTTGACATTTGACACAAGCTCTAATATTTGCACAAACATTAGTAAAAAGGCTAGTCTAGAAATACCTAGCTCTGAGGATCTTATAGGATATGGTTCTCCAAAAGTGATGGCCCCCACAGAAGCTATCATGAAAGTCAGTCATGGCCCTTTAAGCTTCCTATGGATCTAAACATCTCAAAATAACTCCCAGAGAATCTTTCCAATATAAGATATGATCAATGAGACAATATCTGATTGCTTTAAGCTTCAAAGATCTCACCTTGTTCTTGTCCAAACCATAAGGAGGTTGCAAATTATGCATAAAATATATGATGCATTTATACCAAGTGCATTCTGGCAAATTTGTGATGGCATGAGATCTTTTATCAACAAACTCTGTTTGCTTATTTTCTGAGTTTATGCTCATGAAATTTATCCCTAAATATTTGCATTTGATTCGTCCAGTGACCTGGATAAACCTTGGCCTTTCACTAGTTTAGTGGGCTTCATTTCAAGGTCAAATTCCAGAATTTTAGCAATCCATTTGCTCCTCTTCCCATCTATGTCAGGCTGGATAAATATCTCTTTCACTGAGGCTGAAGGGACATGTAACAATCTTTGAATGCATAACATATACTCTGAAAGACTTTAGGGCTTTGACCAAATCATAAGCCTGTTTTTCCATGATATCATATCTCATTTCTGCATCCCTCAATGCTCTGTTGAAAAAGGAAATAGGTTGCTCTAACCCCTCTGTATTTTTCTGCAGCAAAACAACAACCAATGTGTCAAATGAGGCAAAGGAAAATATCAGAAACTCCTTGGAATAGTCAGGGCTAATGAGAACAAGTGCTTTAGTCAAGGCATTTTTGATCTGATCAAAAGATTCTTGAGCCTTAGTAGTCCATTTCACTTCATTCCCTTTCCTAAGGTTGTAATGTACTTCACTAATTCAACAAAGTTAGAGATCAACATTCTTAGAAAATTGATTTTCCCTAAGAAAGACTGGACTTATTTCTTGAATATAGGAAAAGATAAGGTCTAGATGGCCTCTACTCTTCTTGGATCAATTCTTACCCCTTCTGTTGATACAATGTGACCCAATAACTTACCTTCCTTCATAGAAAACAAGGAATTCTTAGGATTGAGAGAGAGACTAAACTTTCTGCAGTTCAGGAAAACCCTTTTCAAATGATGATAATGCTCTCTATTAGATTTTGAGAACACTATAATGTCATCTAGAGAGATGAATACAAACCTGTCCTTCTCCCCAATGAAGGCAATGCCCATTGCTTGCTAAAAGGTCACTTCTGCATTCATCAATCCAAAGGGAATTTTAGAATACATGAATGTGCCTCAAGGAGTAGTAAATGATGTCTTCTGCCTATCTTCAGGAAATACAAAGATCTGATTGTAGCCAGAAAATCTATCAATCATAGACATCCTAGATGAACCAATGACTCTCTGCAAAATGTGCTCCATCTTTGACAAGGGGTGATTATCTTTCTTGGAGCTTCTATTCAAATTCCCGAAATCAACACATAGTTTAATTTCCCCATTTTTCTTCCTCACAGGGACAAAGTTAGCCACCCACTCATAGTATCTCAAAGGAATGATTATTTTGGCATCTAACAACTTCACTTCTTTTTTCATAATAGGAAACAACATGGGATTTATTTGTTTGAGTTTCTACCTAAAATGCTTGGTTTCCTCTTTCAAAGGGATCTTATGTTCAATGATGTTTGTGTCATATGTTCTTAAATCTTCTTATTTCTAGGAAAACACATGAACAATATCCTTTAAAATCTTAACATACTCAGTTCTGTGTTCCTTTGACAAGCTGCTAGACAACTTAACACACTTTGGATCCTCCTCTGTACCTAAATTGCGTTCAGTCACCTCATCATTTTCAGTCAAGCCTTTAACCTTTACAACATCATTTCTATCAAATAATCTCTCCAAGGGGGATAGTCCTTTTGGAATATGATCACTGGGCAACTGAACAATATGATGGTCAACAATTTTATTCAGAAAAATATCATCACGAGGTATTTTTTTCAGTATCAAGATCTTGATCAATATGTAAGGCATAAAACTCATCCACAGTCTCAAGAAATTGTTTTATCTCAAGATCATCCTAAAAAACCTTCCAATGTTTGACATTGTTAGGTATAGAGGGTCTATACTTCACTTCCACATCATATTGGAGTTTAAGGGGAAAAGGAATTCTGAAATTAATTGCTGAAACAACTAAGGAGTCTTCCATAGTGTTATCCTCTCTTGGAACAAATGAGATATTAAAAGGTAAGAAGAAACTATCAACAAGATCCCAAACTTCATTTATGTAATTCCTTAACCTGGGGTGTTTAGCTTGATACAGATGTTTAACTTGATCTAATTCAACATCTCCAAACATTGCTAGCTCTTCAATCCTCATGTCCTTAGCATTCCTCAAACCCAAAACAAGATCATCATATTGATCCAGGTGGATATCGGTGGCCACCCACCTATTCCACTGGCTCGAAAAATAGTTTTCCACCTTGACAATTTTTCGACAGTTTTTCGGGTTCCAAACTTCCGGGGCCGTTTCGAGGACCTAGGCAAGTATGAAATTTTTCTTCATGTTTATATCTTTCCAACAAGCTATCGTGCGCATAAAACATATATCGTATGCAAAAGTTACGAACCTGAGAAGTTGATGTACTAACTTACCCAAACGGGGCCCACTTGACTTTTGGCGCTTCATCTCCTAGGGTTAGGTTTTTGTATGTCTAGGGTTTTTGAAATTTCTATTTATTGTAAAAGGCCTTTAGAGCCTCATTGTAACCATATTCTTACGAATGAGCACAACCATCACATCTCTTCTCAGAGATAAACCGCCACCATTCTAGCAATCTTGTTTTTCACTGCATTTTACAGTTTCAACTTATTTCCTTATTGAATAGAAAACCAATTTTACTCTATCTATGTTATTCTGTGTTAAGCATCTATTAATAATCTATAGTCATTTAGTTCTGCTCATAAAATCCATATCAGTGGTATCAGAGCGGTCTTCTCATTGTCGTCTTAATGCATGCCCCCAATGAGGTCAGAGTACAAAGAATTGGGTCTCGATATTGTTTCTCTTGAGGACAAAAGATCTCGCATGCCCAAGCAACCTCTCATGGCAGGAGAAAAGAAATATGTTGGGACAAGGTATCCTTTCAAAATGTTGCTTGAGGAAGTCCTCACGCAACAGAGGAACGAGATGATGGATAGTTTCATGCAAATCCTTCGATGACTACCAACATGTGACACATCTTCTTCGAGCGGAGGCGCTGCCCCATTCAAGGTACAAATCAACTTCGATATTCCTGTATTTGAAGGTTAGATAGATGAAGATTTTGTAGACAAGTGGATGAATTTACTAGAAGGGTATTTTTCTGTCCATAACTTTTCGAATAGAGAAAATATTACTTTTGTGCTCCTCAAAGCCGTTCCCCATGTCAAAGATTAGTGGGAAACTTTCTGTGAGCAAAAGGAAATAGAGGAATCCTCATTATTTATAGTCATGACCACCTGAGAATCCTTTAGGGATGCTATTAAGGAATAATACAACCCTGTCAGAAGTTATGACAAATTGTATAGCAAATGGGCCACACCGCGACAAGAAAGAGACCAAGCAGTGCCAGAGTTCACAAATATCTTCCATACCTTGTGCACCAAGCTGGGTATCAAATATTCATAGTGACATCTAGTGCTAAAGTATTACATTGCTCTGCATAGATACATCTAGACAGAAATGGAATTTCTAGACATCTCATCCATGGGCGAGGCCTACCGATATGCCATCAAAATCGAGCATAATCTCAAACAAAAGACGCAACAATTTTGGCCTGGGAACCCCTCATAGAAAAAGCCAGGAAAGGGCAGCCCCAACCCATAGAACAAAGGACAGAGCAAAGATGGATAGTATCAGGACAACTAGTCCAAGCTGCAAGCAAAGAAGGACACTGGAAAGATAAAGAAAGATACTGGGAAGTGGTGCGACTTCCATAAGAGCCCTTAGCATAACACTGCTGACTATCGCTCGAAGCAGTCGCTGGTGGCCGAAGTGAAAGCCTCTGAGTCAGATGCAGGTTCTGATTCTAAGTCAGAACCAGAAAGGGGAAGATAGATCATTGATGCAGAACCCACTGCCACCGTTGCTACCACCAAGCTCCATCCTGGTGAACCAGATGAGCCGGAAGAAGGAGAGCACCTCTTCCATTCACAGATGTGGGTAAAATGCACCCCGTTGCACTTCATCGTTGATAGCGGTAGCCATAAGAACCTCATCTTAGCAGAGGTCGTTAAGTGATTGGCCTTGCTGAAAACGCCATACCCACAACCCTACACAATTGGATGGCTCCTTCAAGGAAGAAATCTCTGCGTCAGCCAATAGTGCCGACTGTCGTACGACATCAATCCCTTAAAAGATGAGGTATTGTGTGATGTTGCTCCTCTCGAAGTTTGAGATGTTCTTTTGTGCCAACCTTTTTTATGGAAACGTCATGCTGTATATGAGTCTAGGCCTTATAGTGTTATTATTACTTTGAACAAGAAATTGTACAGGATACCCGAGGCAGTCCCACCTAGTGCTATTTCCTTGATCTCTGCTAAGCAATGTAAGAAGGTCATCTCTCAGACGGGGAAGTTTGTCTTCTTCATGATTTGCTCTCAGAATGAACGAAAGATCATAGCCACATCTAGGGTCTCTGCGACCGAGCTCTCCACATAGCAGAAGCAAGTAGATAAGGTCATGGAAGAATACTTAGATATCTTCTCCTCACCTACTGGGATTCCTCTGCATTGTCAGGTCAAGCACCCCATCGATCTGACCCCCGATGCACTGTTTCCCAATGGTCCAGTCTATCGTCGCTCTCTATTAGAGAATGAGGAGATCAAGCGATAGATCCAAGAACTACTCCACAAGGGGAAAATCCATCCCAACTCATCACCTTGTGGGAGCCCAATCGTGCTAGTACAGAATAAAGATGGAACCTGGAAACTCTGCATTGAGTACCGAGCTCTAAATAAAATCACAATCAGAAACCAGTACCCGATTCCCCAAATCGACGACCTCCTTGATCAACTCATGGGGGCCAAATACTTCAGTAAGATTGATCTAAAGTATGGCTACCACCAGGTCCTGATAGAATAGACAGATGTATGGAAGACCACCTTCAAGTCAAAGGAAGGCCTTTTTGAATGGCTGGTCATGCCCTTTGGTTTGAAAAATGCTCCAGGCACTTTCATGAGGATGATGGACGATATCCTGCGACCATTCACCAATACTTTTGTAGTGGTGTATCTGGATGACATTCTCGTTTACAACAAGACTTGGGCAGAACACTTGTAACATATTCAACAGGTTCTGCACACCCTCCGACAACACAAGATATATGCCAACTTGGAAAAATTCTCCTTCGGCATGGACAGGGTCCATTACCTAGGATACATCATTGATCAACATGGCGTACATGTGGATCCAACCAAGATCCAAGTCATCCGTGACTGGCCAGTCCCAACCACACTCACTGAGCTTTGAAGCTTCTTGGGCCTTGCCAATTTCTACCGCAGGTTCATTTTGAGATTCTCCCATATTGCATGGGCACTTAGACAAATAACTAGGGGTGGTGGCAAGGCAAAATTTGCGTGGGGCTGGTCCCAACAACAAGAGTTCGATGATTTGAAGCAGTGCCTGTGCTCAACCCTAGTACTTTCACTACCAAACCTGCAACAACCCTTTAAGATCGAGACAGATGCTTCAGACTATGTTGTGGGCGTCGTTCTTACTCAACACGGCCACCCTGTGGCCTATCATAGTGAGACACTATCAGATTTTGTCCGTAAGTACCCTACTTATGACAAAGAAATGTACTCCATTGTGAAAGCCTACCACCAGTGGAGACATTACATTATTGGGAAGGAGACAATCATCCACACTGATCATAAGCTACTGCAGTTCATGCAGACATAAGACAAATTGCAGAATGACCGCCATCAAAAGCGGTCCACATACTTGCAACAATTCCTCCTCAACATCAAGTATAAAACAAGAAGCACCAAATGCGTTGTTGATTGCCTCAGCAGACTGCCAGTTGCAGAACTCACCATGGTGCTAGACTCTTGCGGCCATGAGACCTCTGGATGGCCCCAACTCTATGAGACAGACCCAGACTTCGCCACCACCTACAAAATGTTGGGTGAAAACACAATTGTCTATAATTTCCATCTTTAGGATGGGTTGTTGTGTCGTCTGGGCCATATTTGCATTCCATAAAGAGAGTGAGCGAAGATGATCTGGGAATCCCACTACAGTTGGGTGGCAGGACACTTCAACGTTGAAAATACAGTGGCAATGCTACAAAAACATTTCTATTGGTCGAAACTTCAACAGGAGGTCAACAAGTACATCAGGTTCTGCACTGCCCGCGCTATTGCCAAACCGACCACTAAGAAATAGGGCCTATACACCTCTCTTCCTACTCCTGACAAGCCATGGGAATCCATATCAATGGACTACATGTCGGGTCTCCCCGCATCCACCAAGTGGGGAAATGATTGTGTTTTTGTGTTTGTTGATCGCTTTTCTAAGATGGCGATTCTGGTTGCCTGCAAGAAAAGCATCATGATAGAGGCCACTGCCAAGCTCTTCTTTGAACGAGTCTGGGTACATTTTGGAATCCCACAAACCATTGTCTCAGATCGGGACATTCAATTTCTCATCACATTCTGGTCGAGCCTCTGGTCACTGTTCGACACCAAGCTCACCAAATCCACGACCTTCCACCCCCAGAGAGATGGTGAAACCGAGGTCGTAAATTGAATGATTGTGCATATCCTGCACATGTATAATTCCAATCACCCTCTCACATGGGATGAGATTCTTACCTATGTCCAACATAGCTACAACTAAGCCCTACATAGCTCAACCGACCACAACCCCTTTAAGGCGGGGTTGGAATTCCAACCATTGGGTCCCATAGATGTCGCACTTCCCCTTGCGGTCACTTTGGCTGAATCATCTCCTGCTCCAACTGAAGCTGACAAAGCCACCCGATTCATTGAGTGGATCCAACACATCCTCCAACAGGTTCAAGATATCCTACATAAGTCCAATGACAAGTACAAGAAACACCATGATCAACATCGGGTGCCACATAAGTTTTAGGTGGGCAACAAAGTTTGGTTGCACTTGCTGAAAGAACGCCTTATAGGACCCCATCGGAAGCTTCACCCACTCCGTTATGGGTCGTACACCATCACCAAGGCTGTGGGGGATAATTCTTTTGATCTCAACATTCCTCCTTTCCTTGGCATGCACCCAATGTTCAACGTGGATCTCCTTCAACCTTATTTCCCACCATTATTGGACACCTCAGAAGTAGTAGAACAACTGACACCAACAGAGCTCAACCCCGAATGCATACAACATGCATCCAGTGATCAGATTGTGGAGATATAGATCAAGGGCACTCGACAACAAAGTTCCATCTTTATCGATTCGTCAAAGCAAGGCAGCTCCTGCACCAAGGAAAGTGGCTCACCCTGGGCTAAATTCAACAGAAATTTTCTCATCTGTTGGGGGAAATCAACTCAATGGATACCATTGCTTCCTAAGGAGGGAGGATTGATCCAGGTGGATATCGGTGGTGACCCACCTATTCCACTGGCTTGAAAAACAATTTTCCACCTTGGCAATTTTTCAATAGTTTTTTGGGTTCCAAACTTCTGGGGTCATTTTGAGGCCCTAAACAATGTTTTTTGGGATTTGGGGCCTAGGTGGCTCTAGAGGCATTGACCTAGGCTAGTCAAAAATTGTGCTTCTCGGTTAGACCTTTCCAACGGGCTATCGTGCGCCTAAAACGAAGATCGTATGCAAAAGTTACGACCTCGAGAAGTTGATGTACTAACTTACCCAAACGGGGCCCACCTGACTTTTGGTGCTTCATCTCCTAGGGTTAGGTTTTTGGATGTCTAGGGTTTTCATTCCTGTTTATTTTAAAAGGCCTTCAGAGCCTTATTGTAACCATCTTCTTGCTAATGAGCGCAACTGTCACATCTCTTCTCAGAGATAAGCCGCCACCATTCTAGCAATTATGTTTTTCACTGCATTTTACAGTTTCAACTTATTTCCTTATTGAATAGAAAACCAGTTTTACTGTATCTCTGTTATTCTGTGTTAAGCATCTGTTAATAATTTGTAGTCATTTCGTTCTTCTCATAAAATCTAGATCACATATTCTGCCACATTGTTTGTAGTTTCAAATTCAAGCTTGGAGGACAAATATATGATCTCTTGGGTAGGAGAAATAAAGACTACCCCAACACCATCACCTTCCTTTGAAGATGCCCCACCAAAAAACATCTTCCAAACATAGGTATTAGGAGGAGGATCTTTACAAGAGGTGATTGATTGTTTTCTGATTTCAATAGGTGGTTGAGGAGCATCAATGAGCTGTAACATACTGAATCCTAAATCAATATCAAGTGCAAAAATAGGGTGGTTGGTAGGATTTTCTTCATCACTGATGATGTAGGATAATTGTGCCTCCCTATAAAGCCTTCTATGTTCTCCCCCAAACACAAGAATGGTGGCATATGAAAGGTCCATCTGCAAAGTCCCCCCTAGTATTTTGATCCAAGATCTTGACAAGAGCATCCCAAACTTAGGGGGGACATCAACCACCACAATATCCATGACCACACTTTTCATTGGCAATTGGAACATGGTAACAACTAGGTCTTTTATAACCCCAAGACACTTCACCTTCTTGGAGTCAAATGAGTACAGGTCATGGTATGTTTTTGTAATTTCCAACCCAAGGTCATCCATGATAGTTTTAGGCATGAGGTTATGAGATGAACCTGAGTCCATCAAGCAGTTGTGCAACACTTTATCATGACTGTTTAATGATGTGTAGAAAGGGGGGGAAGAGTCATCTCTATCCTCTACCAAAGGTCCCAGGATGACAATTGTTTTTTCATCTTGAAGGTTGATTGAATCTATGGAATTAGAGGAAGGCTTGGGATGCAACATTTTAGAAATATATCTTTTGAATTCCTCATTATTATTCAGCTCCAAAGAAGGTAAAGGGATTTTAATTTTTTGAATCTCACTCTCAAAGCTAAAAGACGATGGAGATTTAAGAATTTCCTTAACTTCTGGGGTAGGGCACTTAGCCAATGCCTGGGGATTTTGTGCATCTTTTTCTTTGTTGCCAGCTGCCACAACCTTAGCATAATTTCCTGTTTTAGTGGGCTGATCATAAGTGTCAGTCTTCCCATATTTCTTTTTTGACCTTAGGTTGTGGGTTGTATTTACTTGGGTTTCCATTTGTTTTTTGCTCTTTACTCAATACATTTAAATGACTATCCATGAGAGACTCTTCATATGTAGTTTGGGTTAAATGAGGAGATGAAGAGGTGTCACCAAGATAATGGATTTCAGGATCATTTTCTTCATCCTCTCCTTCTTCATCAACAACAAGGTTGTTCTAGAGAGGGGCTTGGACTTTTTGATCATCCCTATCCCTATTTATTTGATCTCTTGGGAGGACATGAGGGGAATTATTTGGTCTTCTGAAATTACCTCTATTATCATCATTCTATGTGTTCCTATAGTTATGTTTTCCTTCAAGTTTCAACTTCTCCATTTTAGTAGAAAGTGATTTAACCAACTTTGTAAGCTCATCAACTTGAGGGTGGACAACACAGGATTCTGAGGTTGAAGCTTATGCCCTACCTTTCCTTCTGTCTCTATCATATTTTCCCCTAAGCTTGTCAGCTGCCAATATGTTATATTATACTTCCAAAGATGCATCTTGCATATGAGATAGAGAGGTAGATCTTCTTTCTCTCAACAAGAGGAAAAAATCAGGGTCAAAATCACTAGCATAGGTAACATTGGAAGAGGTTTCTGTAGGATTTATTTAAGTGGGAATCTTGTTGTACATTCTATTAAATCTTTTCGAGAAATACGAAATAGATTCCCTCTCTTTCCTCTTAAGTGACCCAAATTCTGTAATATAATAAAAGAAATCCTTTTTATCCCCCCAATGCCTTAAGAAAGCATCATCCAAAGAATCAATCCCAACAATAGATCCAGGAGTCAAGCCCCTAAACTATTTTCTAGCCTCACCATCAAGGCTCTGTACAAATACCCTCATCCATACATCTTCATCCTCGATGTTAAGATTATCTGCATAACTATAAAAAGATGCAAGGTGTTCCTATGTAGTTATGTCTTCCTCCCCTTTGAACTTGGGCATGTACTTAAGGTAGTATCCAACTGGGAGAGCATTCATAGGCTGAGGTAGAATAATAGGGGCATACCTAAAAACCACTATGGTATCCATCCTATTTATAGGAAAATTAACACCTGCCATTTGGTTGTGAATTGTAGGAGAACAAGGGGGAGATGGATTTTTGACAGATACAAATGCAGCTTGGATTCTTGGAGAAAGAGGAAGCTTGGATGTAGAGGCTTCAGTTTTTAGAGGAAGAGTTTGAGTCTTGGAGGAAGATGGTATAGGGTCCAAGGGAAAAGAGGTTTCCTCTTCTTGAGTCACAACAAATTTGATAGGAGGAGGAGTAGGAAGGCCCAAAGTAGGAAAATATTCAAAATTCTCAAGTCTGAACCAACTTAAAACATCGGGAGAAGCAAGGGTTTCAAATTTTTCTTCTTTCAATTTGGGGCTAAAAGAAAAGTATTCAACAGGAAAATTTTCAAAATCCAAACTTTCAAAAACTTCAACACAAGATAAAAGAGGAGAATTGAATATGGCTACTGGAGTTTTAAAAGTAGAATCATGTAAAAGACGAGGAGTACCTGGTAAAATAGATGAATAGCCTTCTTGATAAGCCTTTCATTTCTTGATAATATTCTCTTGGTCAGTTTCAGGTGTTTCCATAGGTATATGTGGAGTAGACCTCGTGTGTCTGCCTTTGGGAGCCATAATTGAAATAATGGAGTCGCCAGGTGCAAGTTGCGATCTTTAATGTATTGAATTCTAATGCACCTTCAGAATCAATATTGCTTTGTCGTTCAATCCCAAGGAAATGTATTCAATTTGTTCACTGCAAACAACACCATTAATGTTAGCACTAAGAGTCACCCTCAGATTGCAAGAGGATAAGCCCAGTACCCATCAAAAAGGTTTGTGAATGTAAATTAATGATGAAAGGTCAAATGGACAAAATTTAGCATCATAATGTTTGAACACAAAAAGCTGGGCTAACATGCATAAGAAAATGAGGTTTTGATTAACTTCATTCAGTGGTTTAAAGATAAAGGTGAATAGAAGGAAGACTTAGTGAGGAAGATGGATAGGTCGTCTATAATCATTAGGCCTTCAAGCAGCCAGAAGAAGAAAAAATCAGTCACAAGAAATTCTTGAACTTAAAGTTTAAAACACTGAAAAAAAATTCATAGCAGAATTATAATCAAACATCCATTATAACATAACCAAAACATATCATATGGATCATCCAACCATGAGAATTTCAGAGTAAAAGGAAACAAGATGGCAAAAGGAAACTGACTTCTATTAATGAAAATGTCTCAAGTCCCATACATAACCAAAGAACAACTCTGCTTAGTCAAAATATTACAAAAAGGGAGCTCTGCTCAACCATCTGACCCTCTCATATCATTCATCTGATGTATTTATAATCAAGACAGTAGATGGTGTCTTCTCTTGTTTGTCCTATTCCTTCTGTCAGAAGGAAACTCAGGTCAATCTGGGCCTGTAGGAAAACTTACCTCTGTGGTACTTCGGGCTAACAGTTTTCTGTCTCCTCGGCTAGACCCTCCATGCTTCCATTTAAGGGGGGTAGTCGATTGTTCAACCAATAGTCCTTCTTTCATTAACTGATTTCTCCTTGGAAAAATTGCCCTCTATGGTACTTCGGGCTGACAACTTTCTATCTCCTTAGCCATACCTCCATGCTTCCATTTAAGGGGGGTGATTGATTGTTCTCTTTCATGTAGTGATAGATTGGTTGTAGTTTGTTAACATTCTACTTCTCTTCGTGATGCTCCTTTGATGATTTGGCTTAATGACTAGTTTATGTTGCCACGTGTCGCTCTTGGATTGGACTGTATATCAGCTTGCGATTGCAGAAGCTGCCAAGGGCAGTTTGGATCCACACCACTTTGACCCCCGCAATCCAGCACCAACTTCCACATACCTCTTTCACTATACCATGGTTTTTATTGTGGGACCGCTTTAGAATTTTAACGCTCGAGCATGTTCCTCCCTCGCAATGAATTGTGGCTGTTGATCTGTTGCAATCTACGATCTGGGCAACCCTGCTATTTTAGCGCCCCCGATAAATTTATCTGTCTGCCAACTCCAGAATCATTTTAACCACGTTTAGAGATAGAGCCAATTTTGGTGCTTGGGAGCTTTGAATGCTGAGCAGGAATACCTCCCAGAGGATGATATCTTGAATCTGACGTGGTGGCCTGATTTCACTGTGCTGATGTGTCATGGAAAGAAGGGTGACATGTGTCACATGGAAATGGGTGAATGACACAACCAAATTACCTGCAATGAGTGCCACATGTTAGGGAAAAATGGAAGCCACTTGTCTCCGTGGATGAGTGCCACTATTCTTGACATATGAGTGCCAAGTGTCTTTGGTACTTCGGCACTTCGGGCTTCGAGAGTTTTGGATTGTGAAGCATGAAAAAATCCCGCAGTGGTGCGGGCCCGGAGTGACGTGGTGGCTTGACGTTATATGATGTCACAACTAGTAATGGATGAGAGCCATGTGTTNCGTACCCTAGGATAGTAATGGATGAGAGCCATGTGTTGAGTTGAAAAACACCCGTGGAGTGGTAGGGCCTGAAGTGACGTGTCAGGCTGATGTTACTTTGATACTTTGACTCTTCGGGACTTCGGGATGCTTGGATGGAAATATCCTGAAGTGACTTTCTCCTAGTTGACGTGGCAACCTTTTGTTACTTCGGGACTTTGTCTCTTCAGGACTTCGAGACTTTGACTCTTCGAGACTTCGGGGATCCAGTCGATATTCCTTTCTTAGCTTCTGCAAAGATCAATGGTTCTTGTTGAATTGGGATCAATGGTCCACAATTACTTCGGGAGCTCGGGCTTTGGGCCTTTTCAATGCATAGTTCTTACAATCCTCTAGAGCATCGTATCTCCAAAGTGAGAGATCTACCTCCATGTGTCCTCTTGTTTTGGACGACCGAGATTTACTTTGGGAGTTTGGGCTTCGATAGTTTTCTTCTGCTTGCTCATGCAATCCTCCGAAGTGTTGTATTTCTGAAGTGTTAGATATGTCTACGCGTGTCCTCAACCTTAGTGGCTCAGATTTACTTCGGGATTTTGGGTAGTTCCTGCTCTAGTGATTCACTCCACAAAACCTTCTGGAGTGTTAAGATCGCCGAACACACGTCCCTTGCTTGAATATCAATGAACACGAGTGATTGCAGAGACTCAACTCGCTCACTCTTTAATTTATTTTCCGATATTCGCAATGTGAAGATGCTCGTTCGTAGCGGGATCGATATCCACTGTTGATCTGTTGATCTAGCAAGATCAACGATCCTGAGGGATTGCGGGCTCACAAATTGCATAAACTTTAATTTTCATCTTGATCCCTGCAATGCCTCCCCACCTTCGATCTCTCTCCAATGAGATCTGATGGTCGTGACTTATTCTTTGTTCGATCTGATGACTGATCTGAACTGTACATGGGATCTCCACCGTTGAAAATCAAGCCTGTCCACTTGCTTGTATTTCAAGCTCGAAATGGACTGCTTTGAATGATGCATTTCGCTCCTGGTTTTTCCCTATGTAAATAAAGGAATTGGCCGGCCTGGAAAAACTACATATGGCCATTGACCCGTGACGACTTCATGTGATAATAGGGTCATTATACTTTCAGATATATATCCTATGGAATGGAGGGTTGTTGACTCATCCTAACTTCAGTTTTAAATGAGTCATTGTGGGACTTTCGCTATAACTTTTTTTCTACAACATTTTGGACTGTGAAATTTTTAAATTTTTTATAAACCACATCAAAGTTATCTTGGTAAAAATTTCAAGTTCTGGGTCATTTTACTTTCATAGTTATATCATGTGGGAGGTATGACATTTTACTAGCCCTCAAATCAATCTTAAATGAGTCATTTTTGGAATTTCACTAAAACATTTTCTTAGTGATATTTCAGACTATGAAACTTTCAGAATAATGAGAAAACAAATTTTTCTAGTAAAAATTTTAGAGTTTGGATCATTTTAATTTCTGAGATACAGTCTGTGGAAGGTAGGGTTATTTGACTAGTCCTATAACTATTTTCAAACATGTGTTATTGTTAAAACAATCATATCTTCTTCAATGAGGATCCAAATTTAGTTCCACTAGTTTCATTTGAAAGAGGACATTCCATAGTATTTTTGGTACAAATGTCAGAATCTGATATTAGTTATTGGACACATGACATTCTATACAAGTTCGTTCTCCATAAAATGCCAAAACTTAGCAAGGTATGGGAAAGTTACCACAACTTTCATTGGGCACAATTTTTTTGGTCAGAATTGTGGCATTAAAGACAATACATATAAGAGTACAACCGACAAAAATTAGACTTAGAAGGGCCAAAATTTTAAAAATACATGAGAAGGAAGGTCGACCAAAAGGACAGACTCTAAATCATGGTTTCAAATGTATGTTCACTTAAAACTATCATAACTTTTGATTGGGATGTCTGATTGAGTTGATTAAAAATCCATTGGAAAGAGGAAACATAGGATAATATGTTGGAAAAATAATAATAACCATTTTGGATATTATTTTCAATATATTTATGTTTTGAGTTGAGGATTGTGGTTAGACCTCACTTAAGAATCAATGGAAATACCTAGATTTATAGGTGATGAAGATAAAGATGAAATCAATCCCATGGAATGGTTGAGAATGGTAGAAGAATATTGTAAGAATCCTTTTTGGGAAAGCCTTAAGTTTTATGGTGAATCTTACAAGTGGTGGGATAGCCTTGATGAAGGTACCAGAATCTCCCCCACATGGGAAAATTTTGAAAAAATCTTCTTAAATAAATAGATCAAGGATTAAAAAAAGGAGGAGATGCATAAAATTCAAGTGGAATTAAAGGAATCAAAATAAAAAGTATCCAAATTGAAAAATGAGAATGATTAACTAAGAAAATATATTATTAAGAAAGATGATGATTTTTCCAATATGCAATTCCTTAATGAATCACTCGTTAAGGAGGTTAAAAAGATAAATAAAGAAAATATTAGCAATAGAAAGTTGGAAAAAAAGGAGTCAAAGGAAGATTTGAAAAAGAAATATGAAGAAATAGGTTTATTAAGAAGCCATAATAAAAAAACTACTAGATGAGGTCAAGAGATTGAAAGAAGAAAATAAACATGGTTAAAATAAAGAAAAAACAAGGATCTTGGATGAAGAAACTACCAAAAGACTTGAATAGGAGATTTTCAAGAAGCTTGAGGAATCCCTAAATATTGATGAGGTAAAGTCAGAAATGCAATCCAAAATTTAAGAAGGGTGTAAAAATTTGATAGATGGGATCACATTGCAGCTTCAAAAGGAGAAAGAAGACAAGATTCAAGAATGTCACCAAAAGATACTTGAAGAAGTTGAACTTCATCGAGAGGATGTACATGTGAAATATGATGGTATTATATCCAAGGCTAGAGTAATGAAATACCAAGAAAAGAAGATAAAGGATTCCATTGTATCTGAAAAGAAGATAGATGAAATGGGTTTGCAAAGTGAAGGAAAACCATCAAATGTGAACCCATATTGACACCCTCATTACTAGGAAATATTTCAAGGAAGATGAGAAAATGGATAACAACATTATCAAGGAAGAAGATGGAACACTTATAAATATTCATGGACCATGGAATCACAAAACCACTCTATTGAGGAAAATGTATGAATTACCTTACTCAATCATTTTTGAATCTTTCCTAGCTAGGACATGATAGTCAAGAATATCACCCTGGGTTTTATAGCCTCAAAAATACTTTCCCAATCCACAAGTATTAATTACAAGGGTTTATGATGATTTATTAATGAAAAAAATGTTGCTATATAAAATAAAATTTACATAAGTTTCTGAAATATACACAGATTACAGAAAGTAAATATAGAGATCAAAAAGCAAAAAGTCACCAAGTCATAAATACACATAAATGAGACAAAATAACAATCTGATTTATTTCATTCCAAGATATCAAAAGTGTTTTTCTCTTTACAAAAACCCTGTGAGGGCATGGAACAAATTCTAATTTAGAGATCCCCGATGAACACCATACAAAAGGACTCTGACAAGAAGTAAAACTGAAATTTATAATCTAGATCAGCTTGCCATAGACTGCTGCCAATTTGACTCTGCAAAATATCCTTTATCAACTATGAAACTTAATCCACAAACATACAAGAATACACAAACTATCAAGGATGGATCAACACCTCTAAAACAAGCATCTGAAGGGTTTGGTTAAGTTTTGAACCTTGTTGTCTACAATAAGACCCTACTGTCAAAAAGAAAATTAGGCTTTGAATGAACTCAAGAATGAATGAAAACTAAAACTATCTCATGAAATCAAAAGAGAAAACCTTAGTCTTTGTTTCTCCTTCTATTCTCCCCTTTATTTCTTCTCTTGTTTCTTCTTCTTATTCATCTTTTATTCTTTCCAAATAAGTTGAAGTAGTTCAACTACTTTCTTTAGTTAAGTTAGTTTGACTTAACTAATTAGTTTAAGAGAAATAAATAATAATAATAATAATTAAGGGTCTTTAATTAATAATAACTAGGTAGGTGGGACCCCTTGTGACTTCCATCCTTTCTTCTTTTCAGATCATAAAATATAACACAAATGGATAATCACTTTAACACATGCCACCCTTGTAGCTCCCTTAAATATCTTTCAAATTATATATTTAAATATAAAAAATAATTTAAATCATATCCAAAAATATATAAATATCCACATAATCCACATTATCCAAAACAAAGCTTGTTGTCCAAACTTTTTGCAGACAATTAACACTGTCTTTATCAACTCAAATCATAAAAACACATAACTAAAAGCCATACTTGCCACTCTGAGAGGCAATTTTTCTTTTATCACTGTTATCCCCTTTTGATTTCCCGAAAGTATCCCGTGGTTGATTAGAAACTTGAGGATGTACCTCACTGATAACATGGGAACAATCGTCTTTCAAGCGCATGCGGGAAGAAACAAATTTTAAGGAATCATTTGATGGACAAGAAGGGGAGGCAACTACTTTGCCTTTATCTTGCACATGGGGGACATCAATTTTTATTCTTTTACTAGCATGTGAGGATTCGGGAAATATGGAAATTAGGATTGGTAGGTGGTGGAAGAGGTAATTCCATATTGGGCCAACCATGATGGTGAGAGATAGCCAGGTTGACAATCTCTTGCCATACATCATTTGTAGGGACTTCAGGCTGCAAGGACACATGAGGAGGAATGAGAATTCCAGAGATGTTCTGAGGCTGGAAATGAGGTCTTTCTGGCCGAGGGTGTACTATTCTATGCCCAATCAGTTAAAGAACCCAACTTGAAACAACTGGTTCAGTTCTTCGGGATCAACATCAAAATGAATGGAAAATCTAGGCCTTGTAGGCCCTATGTTCCAATTTTCCTTTCCTCTGTTATTTCTTCCATGGCTGCCCCTACTGGATAAAATCATCCTGTAGTAGCAGTTCGTTAGTAACTAAGCCCTTAATATACCATACATGACATTCTACTTGCATGAATACAAAATTGGCTCAGAAATTGACACGAGATACATGCAAATCCATCCATAACAAACCATTTAATAATTGCCAAGTGAACAGGGGGTGATAGGGTTCATGGGACATATGGAGGGAGTGTAATGAGAGAAAAGCTGTATAATGATAGGGGATTAATACACGAATACTGTTCAACAATTAATTAAATAATTCAACTGTGTAATAAAATACCAAAATATCAGTTTCCAACCATTACTGTGTTATATGTTTTGTCATTGTTACACAGACCATTTTAATTTATTTCACAGAACATGGATGCCAAAATGAAATTGGTATTGTGAGGGGAAAATAATGAGCCAAAAATGGTAAAATGACAGGGAAATAAAATGGATATTGTTCATATAAAAATAAATCAAAACATGCAATCAAACAGATCTCTGTTCCGACCTTCAAATTTCAACAATATTCACTTTCAACTTCCTTTACAGATTGCTTGATGGCTTCCCAAAAAAAATATATATGCCCATAAATATTCAATTACAACACCTTTGTACCCATATAATATTTATATAGCGATCCTAACAAACAACATTGCAATCTATATGATAAACCACAATAACCCTTTGATCCACAACCATTTATAATTCCAATGCTAAATCTTCTTTAAAACCAACAGAAATATGCACAATGATTCCAACCATTTATATCCAATTCTTATTCTTTAAAACCAATAAGAACATGCACAGTATTTAGCACCACTTGTCCATTATTTAATCATTGTTCAACACAACCAAACTAGGCATTAAAACTATTGATCGGGCTCCAATCAATTCACACATAGGTGTCTTTCAAATATAATCAACATAAGGATTGAACCAAATAACATTCAACACTTCGAGCCATAGCTTCAAATAAGAAATTAGGTACAAACTTCTTCTATAAATTCCCAACGAGGAACATAACCAAATCATGCTCAATCAACCAAGCAAACAATGCTCCATTTACCCTTGACTGGAGTAAAACGATATTAAAATTATATTTAGGGTTTAAATAAAGCAAGTGGAGATCAAGAATAGGTGGTTTGATCAGAGGATTAAGTCCTCGAAAATCACAGACAACTGATGTCTTTCACAATTTACCACAGACATATAACATGTAACAATACTCTCGACTGTGAGGGTTACCAAAACAACAGTCGGCCACTTCCAACAGGGAACGAAAAGAAGCCAATCTCTTAAACAACACTGTAATATGAGCATCCAAGCACAAACCTGTGCCCAACCAAAAGCATGTATAATGCTTCCATTAAGTTCTGGTTGATGTTAAACCCATACTGTGCAACGCTTTCCAGGCAACAGTGTTAGTGAGGGAAATGCAATGATAGCTAACAGCTCGGGATTTTTCCAAGTCAAGGAAGAAAAAGGCTTAAATCTTCCAACAGTTCATATTGCAACCCACAGGGTCGAAAAATATCAACCATAGAGAAAAAAGGAGTGGGAAAATATTAAACACAGAGACTGGTTGTAACACCCATGCACAAAGCTCAGAACTTGTCAAATCATAATAATCAATTTCCACAGAGAAACCAGACTCAAAAACCCAATCTACGACCGAGAAGGCTTCACTGCTATTTTATCCAATAAACCTATGCGAATATTAAACACAACAAGGAGAGCATAACCATTTCTTTTTAAAAGTTCCAACAATCTAGAATAATCACCATAAGAAATCATAGACACAACACCAATACACAGTTCAAATATCTCATAACAACTTAAGAAAAACACAGACCACGAGGAATCTTGAGCCAAAAGTTGATTCAAAAGGCAGAGTAACCATCATGGATGGAAGAGTAAGAAACCCATACTTGGAAAAGCCTACGCGATGAAGAAAGATAGATTGTATGCCTCCTTCACGACCAAACAATGCGGAGCATCAACAACTACCAGAGCCAAAAACCAAAATGCAAGAATGACTAGGGTGATGGGCTCGAGGGGTGTTTGAGTGACGTGCAGTAAATTCACGTCGCTTCTCCCTTCCAACCTCATTCAATTCCAGGTACAAGCCAAGCCAATTCACCATAGCACTAAGCATTTAATCAACCACATCCATTTCCATATCACATTTGCATAATGCACCACCCTTGGTAATGTTAAACTCTTTAAAATAACAATGCACTATAAACATTACTCCATGTGCATAAATATATAACATTCAACAAGGCGCATAACTATAGTAGCAATGGTTTAGTGTGCCCCTCCTTTATCACAATAATACAACATTATAACTCAAGTACAATTCTTTTATTTAAAAAGAGCCCCAATATTATCCCTTATCAAGATCATTTAAACCAATTAATACCATGTTTAATTGCAATATAAAAACAAAACTGATAACAATCCCTTCATCCATAGGGAAACCTTAACATAATCTACGAGTGGTCCCCAAAACCATCCATTGCCATGTATTAATCAACCAACCATCTCATGTCACCATAACATTTTAAACCATGATTTGAAACAATGAACTGTAGAAGACTGTGCTAGTATCATCACATAAGCAAAAAAAATATAGGCGCAACATATCCACCATAGCGCCCCAAGTCTACAAGGGGTTCTGACCTACTAGTATATTATTAATATAATATATAATAAAGATTGACAATAATTTGTGAGCATAGTATTCATCGTTGTGTTTTTAAGCGTCAACACACTCTTCAAC
The DNA here is from genome assembly GCA_032191745.1 of Picea mariana. Taxonomy (NCBI): domain Eukaryota; kingdom Viridiplantae; phylum Streptophyta; class Pinopsida; order Pinales; family Pinaceae; genus Picea; species Picea mariana. The sequence continues at coordinate 95,979 of JASDQU010011908.1, forward strand.
AATGATGGAGGTAGGGAATATTACATCATTGAATATGAGATTTACTAGCCTTCTATCGTTCTCAACGATCAGGAAGGTTGGATCGATTCATCAATCCCGTGCCAAATCTCTATTATCGTTTTTTGTGTTGACCTCAACTTGCAACAATGTTATGGGTTTAAACTCTTCAAAATAGGTGCCAAACTCTGTTGGAAAATATTTAGTGTTAACCCTTTGTACGCAGTGGAATAACAATCCTAATTATGTGCACTAGGCACTAACAATCCGTGCTCAGAACCATATATTAAACCCCAATGCTAAAACTTCAAAACTTAAGTGCTAAAACTCCATAAGACTATGTGCTATAACCAAGCACTTAACCAACTATATTCCTTCACGGGACTGAGTGCTCAAACTATGCGATTAAAATATTGACTATCGATTATTTTCTTGTTTCATTCCTTTCATTTGAGCGATATCCTATATAGGATATCGACTACCCAATATGATAATTAATTAAAACAATAAATAATAAAAGAAACAACAAAATGGAACTTGCTTACATCACTGTAATGTAGATATCAGGTATCACCTCCCTGACGATCAAAACATAATTGATATCAACCTTTATCAATATTCTAGGGGCTCAATATGCTACTAAGTCACCAATCCGATATCTAAATGTTTAATTTCCACCATTGATCTTATTGAGCCTCGTGATCGTTTTGATTTTGCATACAATGTCGATCTTTCTTCTGATCAAATTCTCATCATTGATTTATTAAAGATTTAACTTTAGGTCTATATCCCTATCTCTCTCCTAGAGTATCGCTCCCCCAGAGTATCACTTCTTCAAAGTATCATAACTTTATGCAATAATACCTTACGAGATGGATGGGATAAATATGGAACTACGGATGTGGAACCATGCTATTGGAATATCTGTATATCTAAAAACTAAGAAATGCAACATTTACAAAATCAACAATATCAGATATGGGTTCCCAATGGGAACATGCCACACGTATACTTTAATAGATGTCGATTTGGATCACTCAGACTGGATCTCCAATGTTGATTTTGGTTTGGTGTTGTCTTTGATATTGTTAATTAGCCTATTGGCACCGGAAAAATATAACACACAATTTTGATAAAACAACATTTTAAAGGCCGATCCAATGTCGTTGTAAATAATGTCTCTACCAAGTTTAAAGGACCTTGCTTCAATCTATCTCATTTCTCTTAGGCTTAGAATTTCAGGTGCCCCTCTTCGATTTGCACAAATATTAACTCACACAATATGATTACGATTTAGCGTTGGTTCATATAGAACCTTGTTCATACTTTATCAAACATACACACATCAACATAAATATACTCACACAATTTGTAATACTTTCATTAACCAGGATTTTGTACATAATTTTATAAATACCTCTTTTCTTAATTTCTCAATCAAAATATTTCTTCGACCTTCACTCTCTCTTTGGCCAGATTTTCCTCTATTTGGCCATTCTTTTCTCTTGGCCAAATTTCTATCCAATTGGCCACCTATGCCCAYAGTCTTACACAATAATAAAGAAATACARATTACTAAATTTGTCCAGATCCTAATTACTCTCCATAAATCTTCAACTTAATCCTAAGATCTCTCTAAGATCCTTGAAATATGGTAAAGGCACATTTGATTACATTGCAAGGCATTTTTCTAAACAAACTCATCTTATCTAAAACCTTCTAGGACCTATTTGCAAACTTAGGAAAAATACAATAATTTAATTAAGGGAACCCACTCCCTTTAGTAAACTCTAAGACCCTCCTAGGTCTTCTCAAAATGATTATTTTCTAATGGGAAATACTCCTGCATTAGAATCCCAGGGTACATAATTTCCATGATCTCCTGATAATGAGTCTTACATTTGTTGAAGTCTTCCTGGATCCCAAATCTTAAGTTGTTGTCCACTTGCCTTGTTGTCTGCAACTTTCCAAGATCCCAAAATTTACTTGTTTTTGTGAAAAATACTTGCTTCCTTTAGTAGTCTGTACTCTCATGCTGCACTTCTTCTTCTTCTTCCTCTGGTGTTTCCACTTGGAATTCTTCACCAAATGCTTCATGAACTCATCCAATTCTATATCCACTCTAGCCTTTTTCCGGTACACATTATTGCTGCAATATGTCTGCTGCAAATTTTCATAATTTTTGTATGGCTTTTGTCATCTCTTTGTCTTCACACTTTCTTATGTCCCCAACTTCTTGAGAATAGTGCTCACTAAATAAAAACTTGTGCAACCAATAATGCATATTTCTAAGATGCATGTTCATTCTACTTGATTTCTCAAACAATCTATGTTCTTTGATTTCATTAAAATGACAGACCAACAATAAACATTTTATACYTTTTTGTAAATATTTTTTCATGATCACGCGCCAATGATCATTTTCTTCATCCTTTCCATCATTCTTCACTGTCATCCTTTATTTGGAAAATTCCATACTTGCATCATTGCAATTTTTCACAACCCATTTGAGGACTCCATGTACTTCATCATTTGAAGTATCTCCAGGCCAACTTAGTTCTTTCTTCACATCTTCATTTTCCTCAGAATTGCGTCTCAATTATGAAATGTTCTGGTTTCCTTTCTCTTTGACTTTCCTTCCTTGAAATTTCTTTTCATTCAATTTTCTTATAGATTCTCCACACCATATTTATATTGTATCAATAATGTTTTGTGTGAGAGTTATAAGAAATCTCTCCCTTTCTTCTTCACAAATATCTAAGGCACACATTTTCCTTCTCCAATATTCTTGCTTCTTTGTGGAAGGTTGTTTATTTTTATCTTCATAAGTATTGCTTCTATTTATACCTGCACACATAATAAACATATTACATAAAACATTTTCCTTAGGATATTCTTGGAGCTCATCTTTAGTCATAAACATGACTTGTTTTTTCTGACTTATTTTCCACCATAATACTTAATACTTCATATGCACATCCTTGAGCTTTGTCTACATGTATATTCCTTGAACTTTTATTGATATTAATAGCATATTTGTCCTCTTGGATGTCCTATAAAACATTTTTTTTTGTTCTGTGCTCCTTTGTTGTGCATTCTCGTCAAACTTCCATAAGATATATGGCTGTCTCAAAAGCTCATCATAAGAATACACTTGCTTCTTGACTATCTTCAAAAGAATGTCCCAATCCTTGTTTATTAAATCCTTATGATGAATTGATACCCCCTCAATCCTATCTTGTTCAACATCTGGAATTGAAATTTTGGTATGGTCTTCATCCATCTTTTTCTCTTGTAGAGACTTCTTTCTTAGAACCCTGTTACTGTCTTCAAAGACAATATCTCATTCATTTTATGTCAGCATACATGCACCTTTATTCAACAAAATTGGATCTTCTAAAGGTAAATCTATTACCTCATTTTCCTCTCTAAAATATCCATCTTCAAGCTTAGGATTTGCTAACCAATCTTTCAACAACTTTAGTTCTTCATTGAAATTCATGGACACTACCTTTAAGTGTTGTCTCTTGTCTTTAGTATTTTCATTTTCCTTCTTTGTCACAAGACTGCTTCCTTTCATTCCATCAACTGGAATCTTATTTCCTTTGTCTCTTTGATACAATTCTCCATTATCCTCTCTCTTTATGGAAACTTTTAATGACTGTCTATATTCATAATGTGCATAACCTGCACACACACACACAAATTATTAGTTTTAAAACCATGAGAATCTTGAGTATTTTTAGCTACCTCTAACATCCTTTCTTTATGCTGGAATGAACTCTCCAATCCCTTCATAAGGTCTTCATATTGTACCTCATCTTTCTCTCCCTGCTTTGTTTCACAAAAGTGAACTACTTGTCCTTCTTCCAAGGAATTTATTTACGCATTAATCCCTGCTATGGTTCACAAAAGTGAACTACTTATCCTACTTCCAAGGAATTTTTGTACTCAAATTCTTTGAGTTCTCCCCCTCTGACCTAAGAATTCAATCTGTGCTTCAAATTCTGCTTCAAGTTCTTTACAAATAACTATACAATAGGAAATTTGAACTTCTTCTTCAAATTCCAACCATATCTCTGGTTTTTTGTAACTCTTTCCTGTAACAACTTCATCATCAAGCTACGTTGTTCCTTTAATTCAACAAGCTCTCTGTCAAATTCCTCATTACTCATCTACTTTCTGACAACTTCCTTGGCACTTTATTTCATCTAGTTGTGGCTTTCTTTTGAACGCTTCATTTGAATGTATCTATTCATCTTCACCTCTTCCTCTGCGAGCTTCTACATGATGGATGTAAGCTACAACAAGCCTATGCAGTAACAAGTATGTTTCACCTTGCTACAATATACCTCACCAAATTTCTCCTCTTGAGCCTAGACTCTTGGTATCTCTGGTTCTATCCTCTAGAACCTTCTTGATCTTCCTCTGCTCCTCTAGTATTCTCATTCTTTTGAAAACTTCCACTATTCTCCTTCTTCTATCACAACTTTACTAGCTGTAAGGATTCTGCCACAATGTCTTTCTTTGTTTCTATCTGTAAATACAAACACCTCTCAACTAGATTTACTGCAAAATATAAAATTCATTACCTGCAAGATATTTTCCTATATCTTGTCCTACAACGTTTATATCCACTATGATCCTAGGTTGGAATGGCATTGATTTTGTAGCTTCAAAGTTCCTCTACTAAACTTTGTTCCTTTACTCTAACAAACATAAGTTCTTATTTCAACAAATACATGAATTCTTTAGAATTAAAAAGTAAACCTTGCCTCCAAATCTCAGTTAACATGTATCCTCTATTCATTTTCATTAAATTTAAAAAGTTTCCTTTTGCAATTGCTAATATACAAAATTTCTCCTTCTTCTGAAATTTCACCTTATTAACCAACTCCTTTGATGGAATTTATTCCTTCCTTTGTTTGCAAGATCCACTTCTCTAGTTTTTGTTGTTTGCAATGAATCACTGTTACCTTTTCCCTCTCTATTACAAATCTTGACATGTTCAACATCTCTGTGACCTATGCCAATCTCCCAGTTCTACCCAATATTTCATTAAGACAATTTATATCCAATTCCTTTTTCTATCCAAAGCTATATCTCTGTTACTAATACCTTCAAATTTCCTTTATAAAACCAATATAATTTCTAACCTCTTCTCCACAAAGAGTGTCACTGCACTCTGGTACCACTTGACCAACAACTAATACAAGTTGGAGAAGTTACAACAACAACACATGGAATCAAAGGAAAGAAAATTATGTAACAACCAACCATCAAGTATTAATACAAAAAAGAATTGATTTTGGATGGATGGATCATCATCAATGAAAATAAGAAAGAAGGAACATAAGAAAATCATATTATTTGGTTTCAACACATTTAAATCCTTTAACTACAAATATTTAAGGACAAATCCTTTTGAAGGAGGGTGATATGATATGACCCAAAGGGGGGCATAGGTTGAGTTAAATGTATATGATATGACCCCAAGGGGGGGGCGGATATATGGAGATAAATGTACTTGTAATTTGTAAATATATATGTAATAGTGTCATCCTAATAGTATAGGGGCCTCATGTGTATTGTGTGAATATGTATATATAGAGATCACATATTCATTATTGAGAACATGTGAATTGTAATGTATGAATGTATTTGGGTAATTGGAGGAGGTTCTCCTATTATTTAAGGAGTTATTCTGTAACTTCTCTCTCTTATCTATATTGGAGTTGTGCTCCACACTCACATTGGTGTAATGGTGTGTACTTACGGTTTATTATGACATTTTAAGCATTTGGAACATAAGACACTTGTTTCAACAACTAGAAGTTTATTTCAACATTCACCAAATATATGAGAAGAAAAAGATATCATTTGTCAGACTAAATTTAGAGTGCCATGCTTTAACTTAGTGGGAAAGTCACACATAAACACTTAGTCTAGAGGGAGATCCACCAATAAATAAGTGGGAGGATTTCAAAACCCTCATTAAGTCTCAGTTCTATCCTATTGGGTATGTGACATGTTTTCTAATTACCTTTTAATTAACTATAAATATAACCATAACACTTATCACTTTAATCCGTCAACCAAGAGATTCGTATTTACTTGTGAAAAGTTATGCACTATATATGCTAGGGAACATTATTCACTTTGCTCTCCTAATGATGCAGTTGTAGAAAATATGTATGAATAAAAATCAATTTGTAAGATACTTTTGACCGAATCACCAACTTCTAACAATCTTAGAAAAGAAATTGATAGTCTAGGCTATGGAAAATGAAAGCAAGCTTAATCTAGTTCAACCGTCTTGGAAGAACACAGTGATGTAACCCCAATTGAACATAATGAAATTTGTAACTAACTAATTCAGTTGGATTAGAAGCACACCATGTGTCCCCAATTTGAATATGACAAGAATTGAATTGTACTCTAAGTATAGAAAGAAAACACACTTCGACTGATATCCAAACCTAGATGGTGACTATGTCAAGGAATATCCTCTTTCTTTAATCATGTAATCATTTAATGAAATAATTCTTCATACAATTATGATTAAGCTTAGACCATTCACAATATTCAATAACCAAGAAACACAATTAATTAGGACAAAAAGAATGAACCTGTATAAAATAGACTAATACAATATAGTGTTGTAGAAGAATATAAATAGATACACACAAATTCTGAAAGAGAAACCAATTTGCAAAAAAAGGAAACCTATACTTATAGTACAATAATACCTTACTAAGGAGGGGGCGCTACCTCCTTAGGCGAGGTACTGAATAAAAACTTAAATTAGACACTGAGCTTCAGATGATCATTGACATGAAAAATAGAGCACGAGAAACATAATAGTAACTTTATTATTTATGAGAAACAGAGTTCAAGATTACAATATTTGATGCTGATCCCTTTTTCAGATCAAGTAGGGAATTTATACATTTTACATTATGCTTTCTTTAGCAAGAAATCATTGAGGAAAATCATGAGGATCTAGGATCCTCAGGTTGTTCTCTAATTTGTTCAACAACTTGACTTAGATAGACATGGTGGTGTCCTTCATGACTCAACATCTTCCTTGACTAGAAAAATCTTGTTGGAGTGGTTTCCCATACCACAGAATGACAATTTCCAACTCTTTGCTTGTCATTTCCTCTTTTTATATTTACTTTTTTTTCTTGGGATGATGGGCTGGTTTTGGATTTTTGTAACATGGTTGTCACAGCTGGAAAGCTTCAAACAAAATTGTCGGTGCCATGTTGCAATAGAAGAAAATAAAGATCATTATTGTCGTGTTGCATCCATTGGAATTCATGTTGTAGCAGTAGTGCTAGAATTGCATTGTAAGAACTAGGGATTGTGTTGCAACAATGTAAGATCATATTGAAACAATTAGGAATTGTGGTGTAGAAATGTAAGATCGTGTTTCAACAACTAGGAACTGTGTTGCAACAACATAAGATCGTGTTGCAGCAAATAGGAACCATTTTGAAACAAATTCATTGCTATGCCTGTGACATAACTTATGTAACAATATCTCAACACATTCATTAGTAAGCATAAAAGGGTCAACTTTACCCTTATTTACACTAGAAAAACCATCTAAAATGACATGAGTTGTGGTGATATGAAACTGGGTAAAAAATGTGTCATTATACTCAAGATCAAGTTGGTATAATGGGAAAGGTAGTGCAAGAAAGTAAGACAAGGGTGTGAAAAATGTGGTATTTCATATTCCTATCATCTCCCCCCAACCAAAAGCATTGCATGTCCTCATGCAACTACTTTGTTCAGTATGAATTTGAAAGGGAAGCAGCAGAATGAAGACTGATGATGCTGAAGTATTTACGTCCAAGCTCATATGTCGAGTAATACTCTCCATTCCTTTCAATATCATTCTAATAACATTCCTCCTCCATATGTCCCAATTGATAGTCTTGTTGATACTCAGGGGAAGGTATCCAAATCATTGGCTATCAAAATCTTAGCCCCATCCAGTGATTTCCACATTCCTTCATGCACTAGACATATATGCATACTTGTTTCAAAGCCACTATGAGATTATGGAAATTAAAGGAATCCTTTTTTTTTTATCTCTATTGTTTCCTATTCCCATATTTTTTTGATTTCCTATAGAGCATATCACATCAAAAATTTGATGCATTCTAAATAGTCATGGATGGATTCTTCTTTGTTATTGGCCATGAAGGTTGCATGTTCCCGAGGGTTAATCCATGCATAATGTGAGATGAGAAAGATCTTGATCTTATGGAAATCTCCTCTTACACACAGGTTGCAACCTTGATTCTTCCGAGCAACGAACAAATCACTCTTCCACTAGGCTTAGTTGCTTAGAAATGATGTGAATTCCCTAACTGGATGTCTCCAAAAAAAGAAGTTAGATTCCATTCTGACTTGAAATCTAGGAGGATGTTATGTTGGTA